>JANSTW010000343.1:0-16227 GCA_027564275.1 Diadocidia ferruginosa | reverse complement strand
TTTTATATGGGATTGCACAAAAAAAGCGCTACAATCAATAGATGTCTCAACACTCTCAATCAACTTTTGTTAAGTAAGAAATATTAAATTGGTTAAAAATTAAATTTAAAAAAATTGTCGGGAGTAGCTAAAATTTTTGTTGTAGTGATTGTACTCATAAGACTCATCAGACCTATACAATTCACACTTAAAAAATCAAAATCACTGTGTAATCAATAAAATCACACCAATAATAATCTAAAAGATTAACATATAATATAAATATGATTTTAGACAGGCTCTCGACCTGTCTAAAATCATATTTATATCATCAAAAACGACCGTAAAACTACAAATTATATTAAAATATAAATATTTAACTAATTGTTTGTTTTTTCCAATTATTTTCAGCTAAAATTTTACTATTCTACCTAATATTCTATGCGGCATTGGCTGGTTTCTTTGCCGGTTTAATGGGAGTGTTTTGGCAAACTTTAGACGAAAAGATTCCAAGACGTAAACTGAAAGACAGTCTTATTGGAACAGATCCTGGTAAATAAATTGTTAAATATATTTTTTTTTCAAAATTAATTGTAATGAACAAAAAAAAATCTTGTTATATATAGGATTAGGATTCAGACCGATGCCACCGGGTGCTAACTTGGGCAGTACGCTCATCTGGTACAAGGCTAGTGATCCACAAAATTTAGTACATTGGTACAACAAATCCAATGAGTTCTTAGATAGTATGTTTAGCAATTATATATGAAATTTTAATTTATTACCATAAAACTATTATTAGCTTACAAAAAAACGAACGAAACAAATCTGATAAATTGTGGATATGGCAAACAACGTGAAGCCGACAAGATTTGTCGATTTTCAGCCGATGACTTAGACAAATGCTCGCCAAGACACACGGAAGGACGTTTCGGTTATCCCGAGAAGAAGCCATGTGTGTTTTTGAAATTAAACAAGGTAAACATATTTTTTTAATAAATAATTTAAAAATTGAAAATGCGAGCGTTGGATTTTATTTGAGTTCAATCAAACATTTTTATGCTAAACTTCAAAGATGTAATGAAAATTAGTCTTATTTTAAAGAAATTATGAATTTTTGAAGTAATTGCTGATCGAAACATTAAGTTTTTTAAATGTAAATGAAATGTTGATGAAATTTACAAAGATTTATTGAAATTTTTAAGATTTTAATAAATTAATTTTAATAGCAATTTTAATGAAATTGTGAGATATTTTTAGAATTAAAAATAAAGTGTTTGAAATCATTTGTAAATTCTATTAATATTTCTTGAATTATTTTGAAATAACTCAAACTGTTCGTTTAGGGTAATTTTGGGTCGTTGAATTCGAATATAGCGCAGTTTTCTAGATAAGGTTTATCTGCTATTTTGAAAATATGAAAAATTTCCAAATAAATGTTTTTAAAATATTTATTACATAACAATAATATAATAACATCTATAGCTTACATACAAAATATAGTAAAACTCCAAAAGAAACGAAATGTTATGTCATATATCATATAACACCCAAGGACATAACGCCCAGAAGCTTTAACAAGCTTTTTTCTAATTTCTTCTATTTCTAAAACCGACAAAGCACTCAAAATATAAACTTACCGCTTTGTTTATAATTTTTAAAATGGAACTTTTAATCGGTTTTTAGCAAAGACACAAACAATAAGTAAGTTTTCGTGTGATTTTAGCGGTTTTAAGCTTGTTTAGGCTTTGGGCGTTATGTGTTTGGGTGTTATGTCATATCCCCATTGTCTTACCTTTTACTAAAACTAGAGCTGCAAGAAAACAGTGACATGGCAGCTTAACTAGTTTTTTTCTAATTCTAAAACTAACATAGCAGTCAAAATATAAACTCGTCGCTTTGTTCATAATAGGAGTTTTATCGGTTTTTAGCGGTATTTAGCAAACATACAAACCAATAAATAGTTTTCACGTGATTTTAGCGGCTTTAATATTTTGGCTGCTATTACGGGTTTGAGAATTAGAAAAAATAGAAAAAGCTTGTAATAGCTTTGGGTGTTATGTCTTTGGCTGTTATATCATGTCACTAATAAAACTAGTATTATGTTCGTATTCAGCACCCTTAAATTAAACAAAAACGATTTCTGGGTTGACCAGTATTATTTATTCGTTGTGTTTTGCAAATATAAATATAATAAATCAAAAATTATTGAACCATTTGTTTTTCAGATTTACGAATGGGAACCAGTAGTATATACTAACTTAAGTGATGCAGCTCTTCCAAAAGCTATGCCCCAAAATTTACGAGAACATATACGACAGGTACCAAAGGAAAAGGTAAGTTGTGTATATTTATTGTTGAGACACTCCATAATATCAAAAATTTCAATTTACAGTTGAATACCGTTTGGATATCTTGTGAAGGTGAAAATCCTGCTGATGTTGAAAATTTGGGAGCAATTAGTTATTATCCACAAAAAGGATTTCCAGCCTATTACTTCCCATATTTAAATAAAGAGGGTTATTTGCCACCAATTGTAGCCGTACAATTTGAAAATCCAAGATGTAAGAATAAAAAAAATATTAATTTTAAATAAATCGCCAATAATTGTTGTAATTTTCTGCTATATAGCTGGTGTACTGATCAACATTGAATGCAAAGCATGGGCTGAAAACATCAAATTGGACCGTGCTGATAGAAAAGGATCCGTCCATTTCGAATTATTGATTGACGAATAAGTTAATCTAAATTAAATTTTTATTAAATTTATTAATTAAATTTAAAAAGAAAAGAGTTGTAGCTTGAGAAATAATTTAAATTAATTAATACAAAAAAAAAATACATCTAAATAAATTTAAAAAAAACAATATAATTAGACCAATATATATTGTAAACTATATAAATACTAATTAAAGAAGGAGAGCTACAATATAATCATTAAAAAATCAATAAAAAAAAATATTTAAAACATCAGATAGATATAAAAAAGTTATTTTAAAAAGAAATATGAAACTGCAGTTACGAACATAATTGAAAATTTTTATTTTTAAACAGAAATCGTACTATTTTTTCGCTTTTTTCTTTGTATACATTAAAAAACCTTTTTCAAAGACCACTAACAAAAAAAAAATCAATAAAGTTTTATGTTACAACATAAAATCAGAGAAGAGCTTTAAGCTACATTTTTTTTGATACAACAGAATATGCGTTAGGCGGGGCAACTCAAACAAATTGTCGTGTATTATGTAATATTGTGAAGGCATACAAGTATATCCAGATCAAAATGTATACTCTAAATAAACACGCCATGTAAAATCTGTGTTAGATATGTAAAAGCACATTTAAAGCTTTCAAAGCTTTACTGCACTTCACATGTGTGTGTGTACATACAAAAAAAAAATTGAAGCTTATCGCATGACCGTTTTAAAATATATGTGTCATTTATATTTGACTATAGACATTTTGTTGATTTAAATTGTGTGAAGGACATTTTTAACTTATTGATATTTTTTTTTAAAAGAAAATGTACTAAATCCTGAAAAATTATTTGAAATGCACAAAATATATTTTCGGTTAACTTTTACCCCTCAAATATACATAACAAAATATATATTGGAAGATGTGAAAATGTAAGAAAATTTATTTTTCTTGATAATTTTTGTTTACCTAAAGAAAACATTAAAAGTTTTTAAAAATGATCTTAATAATTATTAGATGTTTGCAAAAGATATTGAGAATTATTTCAAAAATTCTTTACACAAATGCGCATTTGTGTTGTAAAGAATGGCGCGTAATCTTTGCAATAACATATGGCTGACTTCTTTTGCCATTTAATTTAATTGACAGGTGCTGCCATTTTATAAAAAAAAAACACTAAAGGACAAGTGTTCTGGTTGTTGTACTTACTAATTCTATGTGTAAAATATATAGAAAATAATATTTTGAAAATCTATATATCCCTAGAAAAGCTGTTGAAATGTATAAATACTTCGATGTTTCGATCTGCACAATCCATTTGAGGGTCACAAGCTTTTTTTTAATAAAAGTGTTGTATAAATCCGCTTAAAGGATAAAATATATTTTTATTTATATCGTCGATTGATAAAATATTCTCAAATTATATAAAAAATAATATTTTTAATCACACGTTATTGAGAAGAAAAAGAAAACAATAAAAAATATTATAATGATGAAGCCTCGTATTTAAGTGTTACCGAAAATATACATTAAAATTATAAAAGACACTTATATATATATTTGTACGCTACTGCATTTTAAAAAAAAATTGTTGTTCTTAAAAAAATCTAAAAAAATTAATATTTATAACTATAATTTAATAAAATAAAAACTCTATATGTAATTCTATATATATAAATATTAAATAAATTAAAAAATTGTAAATATTTTTTAATTTAAAAGAAAACAATAAAAGCTATAAAAATCTATAGGTTAATAACGTCAAAAAATGTTTATTGTTTTTTTTTTACATTTAAAGATGCGGTTTATATTATGTCTTAAAAGCGTTGATAAAACAAAAAAATCGATTATTATCGCGTTAAACTATATAGAAATTATATTTATATTATAGAAAAATTTAAAAAACACAAAAATACCAAAAACTCTATAAAAATTACAAAATGCTGCTAACCTTGCATATAATTATGGCAAATCAATAAGTATAATTCCTATATATACGCCGATTTATATTTATATAATAAGATTTAAAATTAAAACATTTAGTAGATAAAATTATATAATTAAAAAAAGTGTTCAATAAATTTATTAATAATTTAAAAAATATTTTTTTAATAAATTATACCAATTTTTTCGTCTGCGTTAGTTTACATCATATAATATATATGATAAGCTTTACATAACAAATCATTTAAAAGAAATTATAATAACTTAAACGAATCAATATGCAGTAGTGTACAAAATAAAGAAAAACCCAAAAAAATATATATTTAGAGCTTAGGCATTGTAGTTATGTACCTATAATTAAAAAAAGATACAAAATATTACAAATATACAAAAAAAAACCGTGTATAAGAATTGCGCAGAGTAAATAATGATTTAAAAAAATTAAATAATTGAACTATAAACTAATTTAAAAATTTAAAATATTAACACACACAAAAAAAAGAAGAAAAATGGGATCTGTTAGAGAATATTATTAATAATATGAATATTAAATTAATTACAAACTAAAAACAAAAATTAAATAAAAACCAAAATAAAAATTCTTAAAATTGCGGTGTTTTTTTTCTCAGTGTAAAAGCGGGTAAAGATCAAAATCTAATCTATACAGAGTCTTTGTAAATCGCAAAATCTGTTGCCGCCAAATTGTCGGCCATCTTCTTAAACAGAATTATGCCTCTATACAATGAAATCATTAATCAAGGTCATTCAAATTAGGAAAATCAAATCGGATGTCAAATTTTTAAAAGCTACTACTGGTTATTATTGTACTGTGGTAAAGATCGCGTATTCGATGCATATATCCTGATCCTTCAACAGTTCTACTTATCTTTATGGATCAAAGCATCTTACAGTGGAACTTCTACGGCATTTTCTCTCATATTGAAGAATAAAAATTAATAATAACCAATATTAATCCTTATAATATAATCTCAGGAAACTCATCTGAGAAACACACATAATCACTCCATTGCTGGATATGTAGCATATCGAACCGATGGCGTATACCTGATAGACGTGCCAGAGGCGGAGTTGCTACTTACGTCAACAATAATTTTTATAGCGAAGATATTCTCATTAATTGCAATAATACTGATATTAGTATTGTCCTTGTTCAAGTTTTTTACCCATAAAATTTTTCATTTGCAATATATATGTATATATTCCGCCAAATATCACAACCAATATCAAATAACATTATTAATCAAATTCCTCATCCCTTTATATTTTTGGGTGACTTTAAATCCCATAATATTGTATGGTGTGATTAGACACTGATTCACGAGGCAAATTGATTGAAAATATTCTCACTAATTTTAGTCTTAATTTGTTAAACAATGACCAGCTAACCCATTTAAATTCATACAATGGTAATACATCAATTATAGATTTATCTATTGCCACACCTTCATTAAGCACTTTTTTTCAATTCACTAGATATGAAGATTTATGTTCAAGTGTCCATTAGCCTATAGTTTTAAAAGCCTTAAATAATAAGTTTCAGCCAAATAGAAGAAGAAGATGGCTCAATGATAAGACCAACTGGACTGAATTTCAAAATAAAATAAATTTTGATTCCAACTATCTAAATCTAGATCTACAACAAGTTATTTTACCGAGCAAATTTTTAACTCAGCTCTCTCAAACATACCCAGAACTTCTACTATGATAAAACGAATGCCCGTTCCATGGTGGTCACTGGTCAAAAACCATAGAAATTTTAATAAATAATCGTAAATCAGCCCTTAGAAAATTTAACAGTTGCCCATCAAGTAGAAATCTGTCGATTTATCGTAGATTGAAAGCCATAGCACGAAAAGAAATCCGTAGAGCTAAAACTGAAAGCTGGCATAAGTTTACAGACTCGATCTATTCAAATACTTCTTCCTCCGAAGTTTGGATGAGTATTGGTAGAATCGCTGGTAGATCAAAACCATCCGACATAAATTCCCTTAACATAAACAGCAACATCATTGTTAAGAAAGAACAAATTGCAGATGAGTTGGGTAATTTTTTTCAATCGATTTCAAGTTCGAAAAATTACTCTATAAATATAAATTTCAAATTCTTACCAAAAAAAGCAAGAAGGAAAACTCACTTGTAGTACCTCTAAGTGATGATGATGAAGATTTTAATTGTGAAATAAGCTTTTTAGAAATTGATCACGCTCTAAAAACTTGCAAAGGTGCAACCCCCGGTCCCGATGACATATCGTACACAATGATTAGAATTTTATCGTTACCCCAAAAACACTTTATGCTAAAATGGTTTAATAATATTTGGTTAACTGACCAATACCCTCAAAAGTGGCAGGAAGTTTTAGTCGTACCAATAGCCAAACCGGGAAAAAATCTTTCATTATTAGAGGGTTATAGACCTATCACTCTATTAAATTGTTCTTGCAAGGTATAAATCGTATAGGCTGATTTGGCATCTAGAGCAAAATAATATTCTTAACGAATTTCAATTCAGTTTCAGAAGTAATACATCCACTAACGATTGTATCAATATTCTAGAAACAGAGATTCGAGATGCTTTTGCTAAAAAAGAGAGTGAATGCTATTTTCTCAGACTTAAAAAATGCATACAATATTACATGGCGTCATAATGTCCATATGTTTGATTTTATACAAAATTCTCTTAAAAATAGAACTTTAAAGTTCAATTGGGTAAATATTCTTCTAAACAATTTGAATTAGAAAACAAGGTACAGTATAAGGATCGGTTTTAAGCGTAACTCTTTTCCTGTTACACATAAACTCAATAAAAGATATATTTTTTCCTGAAAGTGTAAAGTTTATATTGTATGCTGATGATATTGTTTTATATACAAGATCTAGATATGTTTCATCAAGTCATGACCTTGAAAGGGGCATACATTTAATAAGTAAATTGGCATAAGACATCGGATTTATTTTTTCAGTTGAAAAAACCCAATGCGATTTTTTTCTTCCGACGTCGCAATTTTACACCACCTGCACTGTCTCAATAAATGGAAAAAGAGCGTGTTAAGTATCTGGGTATGTGGTTTGACCAAAAGCTTTCACCTAACAAATCTTAAAAAAAATTGTTCGAAAAACCTCAACATACTAAAGACAATTTCAAGTATAAATTGGGGGGCTGACCGCAATTCTATGTTGATATTATACCAATCAATCATATTGTCAAATTAAACTACGGCGCAACTGCCTATATTCCTCAGCTAGGAAAACTATTTTATTAACACTTAACCTCGCACTTAACCCAGTACACAGCCAGGAAATTCGTCTTTCAACCGGAGTTTTCCGTACTACACCAGTAGAAAGTCTGTATGCTGCCTCGGGTTTGCTACCATTGATATAATCCAAAATTTACTGAACTTTTTAACAAAGGTTAGTTCAAACCAGAAGCATCCTCTTTTCAAGTTTATTGTAAATCCGGAACTTGTTTACTTTTACGCCAATAAAAAATCAATAACAAAGTCATGCATCATACGAAGTATCGTAAAAGCTAATGATTTAAACTTAAACTATGTAGTCGATATGCCATTATTAATTAACGAAAATCCGCACCGCGACATTAGCGCGGTGACATAACTTGCAAACGAACAATTATTCAAAGAAAAAGTTAAATTGATCCTTTTAAGAATTATAAAAGCCAAGTTTTGGCATCTGAGGAAGTTAATTATGGTAAATGTATTTCGAGTTATGACGTGACGCGCTACTGTCGCGGCGCAATCTTATTTTTCATATTAATATAGAAAATATCGGTTCTTACTGTTTTTTTATAAACTGCCATTTTAGCAACCCTGTCAAAAAAATATTTAAACTTTTTACGAATAATTAAATTAATTTGTTTTAAATAATTTTCTATGATCTTATATAATAACCTTACAAATATGAAATCTATTGAAAAAAATGAAAATTATTTAAAAAAATGTTTCGTCCAATATTATGGACATCATCAGGATAATGTTTAATAACTTTGATTGATTATAGATTCAATTTTAATTATTAAGTGTACTGAAGATGAAACGAAATTACGAAACGTTATTAGCACTAAAAATAAATTAGGGTTTTATAACCAAACAATTCTTAAGAAAAACCTTTTCGATTTCGGCTAGATTTCACAATTAATTTAACACTATAAAACAATTAGTGATTCGTAAAATAAACAATTTATTACAATTTTTTTTCCACTTCCCCTTCCCAGATATGGTGCAATTAGAAGAACAAAGTACAATATGTACGGTACGAAATAAAATTGAAAATGCCGAGATTCAGAAAATTTCACTAGCCGTACGGCCATCCTATTCGCTAGCAAAACTATACGGTGACATAAGCACACAACTGGGCATTGGTGATTTTCAGCTAATGCTAGAAGTACCAACCGAAGAGAGTCAAACGAATCAAGTATGTTTCCGGGTTATTTTAAATTTATTTATGTTTATAATTTAAACTTACATATAGGGCAAAGGTACCAGGTCAAGGGCAGCTGTTCCAATGATTGGCACCCTTTGGCATTTTATTAGGAAAAATAAGAATTCCACTTTAAAAAAAAATATTTACGGCTTTTATATGATGATAACATAAAATCCGTAAATATATTTTTAAAAGTAGAGATTTTATTTTTTATATTTAACTGCTCACCACTGGTACCTTGCCCTATTTACTACACGTTTTTCAAATGAACAAAAAAATGTTATTATCATGATGAAGTTCATTTAAAAGACGAAACGTTTATATATTAAAATATTTTTCTTAGATACAATTAAATTGTGATGATAAAAAAACAGTAGAAGAAGCCGGATTAGTTTTTAAGAGTGGATGTCGAAATACCCTATATGTTGTACCTAAAACGACAATGTTCACAAAACAGGCAGCAACCGTTGACGAAGATCTAATTACTGCCCCATCAACAAAGAAAATAATTTTGTCAACAGACAAAATCGAACAGAATAATGTAGCATCATCGATAAGTCAAATTGTGGCATCGTCTAATGACGAAATTCTGTTGACAAATGAAAGTGGCACAACTACAACCAAAGTAACTGCGAAAAAACTGTCATCATCCTCAAAGATTACATCCTCCACAAAAGTGTCATCGTCGACAAAAGTCACATCGTCGTCTTCGAAAATATCCACAAAAGTTTCCTCAACAAAACTAAGTAGTTCAAAAAAAGTGATGTCAAGTGACCAACAAAATAATTTCTCATTTACGTCTGCTACGTCTGTGTCAGCTGTAGCTGGCGAAAAGATAGCTTTTGCCGAAAAAATTGTCACATCTTCGGCGTTTAGTTCCTCTTCAATTGAAAAGGAGCTAACAAATGGTGATGTAGTTACGGTCTCATTAAAAAAACCCAAAACAATAACCAAATCTGTAACAAAAACATCCAAATCTGACGCAACAGATACAGAAAAAACAAAAATTGTAAATTCAACAGCAGACACAAGTACTGAACATGTCATTACGCTACCACTAAAGCAAACGAAACCCAAATTTACGGCCACAGTATCAACAGACGACGATCAAATAACTAGTCAATGTTCAACAATTACAAACGGGCATGAAGAATCGTTTCATCTTGAACAACATTCAATAAGTCCGGTTGATTCACTAGATTCAGTCAACCAAGATCGACCTCAAACCAATTCACCCGAAGAAGATGTCACGCCGCAACCATCATCAATTGATATATCAACACCGCAAGAATCATCGCCGGAAATATCGTCAAGAGGAATTCTATCATCGCCTGAAGAAAGTTCTTCGGCGCCAGATTCAAGGGGCAGAAGGACGCTTCCATCATTTCATCATAGTGTGGAGCAATTTGATGAAAATGCAGATGATGACATTGCACTGGGTGCATCGGCCAGCCCCACCGAACCGGAACCAACAAATTACGGAACCTTGGCCATTTATGATGTACCCTTAATGTCAACAAATAAAAAATATGGTGCTGGATATACGTCAAGTAATTTGTATTTTTTATTTATTATTTCGGCTTGTCTAAATTGTATACTCTTTTTAGTAGCCACATCTCGGCCAGTAAGTTCAGATTATCAACCTACAGCAGGATATTCAGCGTGTAAGAAATTAAGAAATAAATTTTACAATTAAATTGGATTTTTACAAAAATATTTGTATTCCACAGCAACATCACGTCCCACTTCCGGATACGTTGGTCTAGTCAACCAGGCAATGACGTGCTACTTGAACAGTTTGCTGCAAGCATTGTTTATGACGCCCGATTTTCGTAATGCATTGTATGGTTGGAAATTTGACGGTGACGAACCGTCCAAATCGATTCCATTTCAATTGCAGAAATTATTTTTAAATTTACAGGTAAGTTGTGCATGGATCGAATTATTTCTGCGATAAATAGCTCTTCTATCGTTGACAGACATCGTCAAGATCAGCAATCGAGACGACAGATTTGACGAAAAGTTTTGGCTGGGATTCGAGTGAAGCTTGGCAACAGCATGACGTTCAGGAGTTGTGTCGCGTCATGTTTGACGCACTTGAACATAAATTTAAAAACACGAAACAAGCCGATCTGATAAATCGTTTGTATTCGGGTAAAATGATCGATTATGTAAAATGTTTAGAATGTAGTACGGAAAAATCACGCGAGGACACGCTGCTTGATATACCGTTACCAGTTCGGCCGTTCGGCAGTAATGTGGCATACGAAAGTATCGAGGAAGCGCTGCGTGCGTTTGTCCAACCCGAAACATTGGATGAAAATAATCAATATTTTTGTGAAAAATGTAATAAGAAATGTGACGCTCACAAGGGCTTAAAGTTTACCAAATTTCCGTATATTTTAACATTGCATTTGAAGCGTTTCGATTTTGATTATCAAACGTTACATCGAATTAAATTAAACGATAAGTAAGAATAACGAGATATTTGTTTATAGCTGAAACTAATTTTTGCCCTTTTTCCAGAGTTACCTTTCCGCAAATACTTAATTTGAATAGTTTTGTTAAGGAGTCTGATACAATTGGATTTGTGCAGGCGACAACAAATGGCCAGTCAGCGTCATCGGAACATGGTAGCGTTGAAAGTGCAATAAAATGTGATGATTGTAGTACGACCGATTCGGGATCAGCCTTAGAAGAGGAAAACGGTACAAACTATGCATCGGTAAATGGCAATAACATGGACAATGATCTGCAAGAAGACGACGAGGGCATTGATATGAGTGCTAGTACAGACAATAAAAGCAATACGCTTAGTGAATCTGGACCGTATGTCTATGAGCTGTTTGCAATTATGATCCATTCGGGCAGTGCGTCCGGTGGTCATTACTATGCATACATCAAGGAATTCGATAACGGCGAATGGTATTGTTTTAATGATACAACAGTTTCAACGGTAAGTGCGAACAAATCAAATACATTTAAATTTATAATAATTGATTTTTGCAGGCATCTCAAGAGGATATTCAACGGTCGTTTGGTGGTGGTGGTCCGCTAAAAACATATTACTCCGGAGCATATAATGCTAGCACAAATGCATACATGTTAATGTATCGGCAAATGGATCCGAATCGTAATGTGGCCGCAATAAAAACGAAAGAGTTTCCTCAACACATTAATGTATGCATATATTTTAATCGAGGGGAAAATCACTAGACAAAATAATGTCCCATGATTTCTGATTTCCGAAATGATCTCCGTGATTTCCGAGATGATTTCAGTGATTTCCGAAATGATTTCCATGAATTCCTAAATAATTTGTCCTATGATTTCAGTGGTTTCCCCCTCGATTTTAATTCATCTTGCTTAAAGATTTCATTATTAAATGCACTACATCTGTTTTTTTCTAATTTTTAGGATCTCCTGCTTGACCTGAGGAAACACGAGGAGGCCGAGCGCATCAATAAAGAGCGCCAATTGGATTTGATGAAAATCAAAGTCTTTTTCTTCAATCCGAAAACGCAAAGAATGCAAGACACTCGCATTTACTTGTCGTTAACTTCAAATTTGAAAGATGCGCTCGACGACAGTTATTCGTTGTTGAAAGTGGAAAACTTTGCACCGATCGAACGTTGTCGTTTGGTCGCCTACTATCACAACAACGAAGATGTAATTCGCAGTTACGAGGGGCAGGAGGACCAAGACTTGTGTAAGGTTCTGATGAAATTGGATCCATTGGAATTGTTGATACAGACACGCGATGCCAATACCGAATTTGAGGTGTTGTTACCGGGTGGCGTTTCGACAAAAGTTTACACCGTTGATATTGCGACGGGTGACGTGGACGGGCCAACATTTATACGAGGCATGCTTACCGGCACCGTTGCCGACTATAAGAAAGTTTTAGCAGCAAAATTAAATTTAGACGCTTCCAACATTATTGTGGCTTTGCAGAAATATAAAAATCATGCGAGTAAATTGAATTTCGACAGAAGTACGTTAAAAAATGAAGACGTTCAAAATGGCAGTAAGGTGTTTGTGGCCACCAGCACCACATCGTCCGATGAAGAATTCACTAAATTGACCAAAATTGTCGAAAGATTTGAACACATTATAACATTGTATTTCGTTTTGCCGGAAACGGATAAAGGTATGATGAAATATTTTGCCCACTCCTAAGCCTGTTCCTCGAAAGTTTATGCTTTTTCTTGAACTTTATTTTAAATTTTTCTTAATAAATTAAATAAATTAACTAAATTAAATAAATTAACTAAATTAATTAAATTACATAAAATAAAGTTAAAAAAATAAAATAAAATAAATTAAATTAAATTAAAATAAATTTAAAAAAATAAATTAAATTAGTTATATTAAATTAAAATTTATGAAAATTAAATGAAATTTAATGAAATTCAATAAAAAAATAATATTTTAAATTAAACTACTCCCCGTCGAGTGAACCAAAAATAATCAACTTTTTATTTTGCAGAAACTTTAGAAAAAATGTCAATACCGTCATACGATCCGGAAGCCTCATCACCGACATCGACCCGACGAAATGCACCAAAGTACACTAAAACAACGTCAAACATAACTACAACATCCTTTGACTGTGTTGACGCTGTTATGACAGCCGCACCATCAGCAAATAATTACAACAATAGTCTTTCATTATTTATTCCTATTCCTCCGCCTCAACCAACGGCCGCACAACTTGCCGTCAAATTACCGAAACTTGTTGAGCCCGAAAGTAACAGTGAAGATAGTAGCCTAAGTGACAGTGATCGCACACTAGTTGAGGATTATCCTCCGGACTCTTTGGAGGATATGAATACAACCGCATTTTCAGATAACCGACTTTCAAGTCCCGAAAATCTGTCTCAACGAATCAATGACTTTGATTTTGATGATGACGCTTGTGTGACCAGAGTTAAACCTAGAACATATTATTTTAAGGCTGTTTACTTTGAGGAACCGGTTGTGGGCATTGAGGAAAACACAAAACCGCAAAAAATGCTGAAGGTGCTAGTGGACACCGGCATGATTATGGGTAATTTGAAACGTGCCCTGGAACCGTATGTTAAAGTACCTAAGGAATTTTTCAAAATTTTCGTCATTTCCTCAAATACGGAGACAGAATGTACACGTTTAACAGAGTCCTTAAAAATGTTTAAGTAAGATGATATTTTTTGTTGGATAGGAACATACTTTAAACGTTTTCTTATAATTACAGAGATAGCGAAAGATTGGTCATCGAGCTTGGCCGGGCCTTACGACTTGGTGAATTTAAATGTAAAATTTCCTACTTGAAATTGTCCGAGGTGACCGATGACACTGAACAATTTACATTTTTATGTGATTGGATATTGAGAAATGGTGCTAATGTTGGTCAAACGAAACGGGAAATTATCGCTCATTTGGCCACAATTGGACATGACATTCAGTATGAAAATTGTCGCTTGCGAAGACAGTTGCGGCGTAGTCCGCAAGAAATTTATTTGGACGATTTGAAATTTGGCGATGACTATTCGATATCGGAAAATTGTGAGGTAAAAACCCCTTAAATTCGGCAATAATTTGGGAGATTAAAATTTTTTTTTCAGGTTCTTTTACAAGTGCTCGAAGACGTCTCTATGCCATACACAAAAACAACGGATAAATGTCTGTTCATTAGACGATGGAATCCATCAACAATGATTTTAGATAATTTCAAAGAGATTACAATTACTGGTAAATAATTTTTGGTAGACAATTTATAATTTTTTTTTAATATTTTGTGTTTCGCTTTAGACAATTCTGAATTAAAAAATATTCTATCAACTGTGTCCGGGATACCTGAAACGAATTTGGAATATGCAATTGTAAGCCGAAAAGAGAAAGAAATGTTTAACAAAAAAAAATAATTTTTTTTTATTTCATTTAGACATCTGGTACCTTCCCCACCTACAATGTTTGTGTGCTAAATATTCACACATCGTTAAATTGGTGTTCGTCGCGGGTTAAGTGTGACGACTGGCCACTGAGCATGGCCAAACCGGGAGATTGTTTCTTTTTCAAGTAATTGTTGCACAGTTAAAATTATTCGTTTTTATTAATTTTTCCATTTGCAAAAAAAAAACAGAGATAAAGAAGAACAACTGAAAGAGCTAACACCGGCCGAACAAAGTAAATTGCGAAAAGAACGTCAACGCTATTCGTCGTCGTCATACTCAAATTCAACATATAGTTCACCGAGAAGAGAACGTGCTTTAAAAATATATCTAGATCCTTCCCCGAAAAAAACTGACGACGGTTCTACTTACGATTTGTAAATAGATTTAGATAAAAAAAAATACATTTTAGACAAATGAACACAAAGGAGATAAACTAAAGGATGAGACTGCGTTGTAAAAAAAAATATAAATTCAATAATCACACATTAAAAGCTTAAATTATTTAAAAGAAAAGGCAATTTTTTTCTTTTAATAAAAATGGAAAAAATTCATGAAAATAATACCAAATTATTTCTACTAAATAATTAGTCTTTGAAATAATTTGTGGTTTAATATATGTATAGGACAACAAATAACAACAACAAAACGTTATCTAATTAAATTAATTGTTGAGTTTTTAAACATTTAAATATTTCTTTAACTATTTTTCGTTTCCAGTTTGTAAATTTTTTTAATTTTCATTGTTTTTTGTCTTGTAATTTTATTTTTTTTTTTAAATTAAACTATACGCCTTTGTAAATTATTTAATTTATTAGATTTTCTTTTAAGTTTTTTTTCGATAAGAATATTACGATACTAAATAGAGAACAAATTTGGAAAAAAAAGGATTTTAAATATTAATGATTAATCATTCAATCAGCTCAATTTGTTTTGTTAAATTGAAATCTTTATTTTAATTTTTAAATATACAATATTGACTTTGAGGCATCTTTTAACCGCATTTGTTAAACACGTGAGCCGTTCTAGCAGGATTTTGATACACCGCATAACATATAATTTCGATTAATACTGCTTGATACCGACCTATAGCGACTAACGGTGAGTACCGGAACTACTAGTACAAATAATGCAAAAAAATTAAAAAAATCCTACTTTTTTCGTGTCAGACTCATAGAAAAATTGTTATAATTAAATTTCAAAATAAAATTTGAGAAAAA
>JANSTW010000232.1:0-16229 GCA_027564275.1 Diadocidia ferruginosa | reverse complement strand
TGCCCATTTTGCACTACACGTTTTTGTTTACAAATGTGTCCGTATGTTATTGTCTAAAAAAACAGATTTGCAACAGAAAATTTATAAAAAATAATAATTTTAATTTGATAACATAAATTGTAAAGGTACGAAATATTCAATATTTCAAAATGTGTACCTTGAAATCTATTTGTTTAGACAAAAACTAGTTTATGGGTGTGCTATTAGATACTATTATCGCAGCAACACTACTAACCGGCTGCACTGCAGTATATTCCATCCACCATATCCTAGCAAGAATCATCCCCCAACAATAAAATATTTACTACGGGTTTTTGGGGAAACAAATCTCTTTCAGAGGGGGGGGGGGTGTGGTTTAAAGTTTGTATGCAACATGCAAGAGATTTAAAACGCAATAGTATGATGCCAATCCTATACAAAATGAAAGGGTTAGTAAATCAAAAAATTTTGTAATGTAAACTTAAGGGGGTATCCCTTTCAAAAGGGCTTAAAATTTATATGAAAAAATATCGAAATATACAAAAATACAAATTAAAGATCTTTGAGTCCATCATGCACCTTTTAGCCCCCATACTGGTAAATATATTTGCATTTCTAAAATATTCTTAAACCTCTCCTGGGGGCTGAAGGGAAATCACTAGACTTAAAGAACAAAAATTGAAATCGTTGACAAGACCTTTCATTTGATACCAGACAACCCCTATAAATATTTATTTTCCACATTTTTCATACAAACGAAAAGCCCCTCCTATTTCGAAAGGGTACCCCTTAAGTTTACACTACAAAAACATGTAATTTACCCACCTTTTTATTCTGTATATTTTTGGCTATTTGGCATCAAAATATTGTATTTTAAAACTTTGGCATACAAACTTTAAACCCTTTTCCCTCCGAAAGTTACCACCAAGTCGTATATTTGTTTTTCTCGGGGATTATTCTTTACAGCTACTTATGTAACTATGTAAAACTTTTCCAAAATTAACACAGTGTATAATTCAATGAAAAATACACTGCTACTTTCAGATTTGACATACATAGTTTGGCCCCAGGACAAAGGTGATGTTGTACTGCATATTTGCCCTACTAAGCCAACTGAAAATCAACCATATTTGCGAATGTACCATTTTCGCTGTTTGTTTTTGTTTTTTGTTAATATTTTAATAATTTTCGCTCTATTATATTGACAAATTTCGCCACTACTTAAGATAGATAAAGAGATTCTTTTTTGGTCATTGGTGGCATAATTTATCAATTTAAGGGACATGTTTTTTGTATTTTGTTTTTATTATTTTCTCTTATCGCTAAATATATTAAAGTTTCAAAAAGTATACTCAAGTTGAATTCGCTTCACATTTTTTTTTAATACAAATCTAAGTTAAATCAGACAGTAAAACTAATTTAAACTTAATCTAGAATATAATAATATTTTTAAAAACATCAATTTAAACATATTTGCATAAAATTCAGTTCCAAGAGAGAATATCTTATACTATATTAATACAAAAATAAGCAATTTATGACTAATTTTCAAAAAAAAAATAATTAAAATAAATTAAGCATCTCCTCAGAACCCACTATTTTCTTTTTTGAAATTTTATTTTGTGTACAAAAATATATTAATAAAAACTTAATCTCTAATAAAATCGTAGTTTATTTCATAAAACATGTTAAAAAAAAATTAACAAATGTTTAGCAAACCAAAATAAAAACTAACAACTACACATATTGCAAAAAAACACAAAATTATCCAATTTTGTCCTGAGATCGATTTGGCCATCTTAGTACAATATAAAAGAGAAAATTTATTTTGATTTGTTTCGTTAAAACTTTGCTGACGATTGGGGATGACAGTTTTGTTACAAAATGGAATTTTACGATTTACAATAATGTTGCCGGTGGTTGAGTATACTGAACGAGATGAATTATACTTGGTCGTTGAAGATGTTGACGAAATATATTTCATAAGTGAAGATGCTGACAGTGTATCGTCTGCATCGTTAAAGTGTATCGATTCGGTAGGTTGAAATGGTTTTTCAGAGTTTTTCTCTTGAAGTAATTTTTCGAAATGTTTATTCAATGCCAGCGAATCGAAACTCTTCGGATCATCGATAATGTGACATTCATCATCTATGACGGTTAATGGTGAATTGTTATTGTTGTTCAAATAGATTGATAAGCGACGACCACAATTGTACATTTGATTACGATGTTGTTTCGATTTTTCACGTCGAACTTCTTGAATTGTTTTTCTCGTTTTAATTGCACCGATACTTTGTCGACGTTTTTCCATAATCGAATATTTGTCAGCACGCAAACGATTGATGGCATCCTTCTTTAAATGACTATTCGATAATTTCGACAATGATATTTCGGCATCTTCACTTCCATGAGCAATATTGCTTATTCGACTTTCTAATAATGCATTTACACTATCATCATGGTCATAATTATTTATTAAACTATTTCGTTTGCTATCGAGAGCCCTCTTAATGTATTTTATACGTAATTTTCGACGTGGTGTTGATGTAAATGGCGAATAAATTGCAAGTGATATTGATTTTCGTGGTAAATTTTTCTATATAAACATTTTGTCGGTTAAAATTTATTTTTGTTATGGATTATTTTAAAACATAACACAATATTTAGCACTTTACCGGCACCGTAACATGAGCTCGGTGCGACATAACGCTTGGACAATAAATTTTTTTAAAGCAAAACTGGTGCCCAACTATGTATTTCGAATCCGAAAGTAGCAGTGTATTTTTTATTAAATTAACGCAGTGCTACTTTCGCAATCATTGTACATAGTTGGGTACCTGTTGCCTTTTTTAAATATTTAGAAGACGTTATGTCGTGGCGCGCTTATATTACGGTGCCCATTTTAACAAACATTTTAAACTGACACAAATATAAATATGTTAAATAAATTCTGTAATTTAATTCTGTAATCTGTTGCCATTTATTTTAAAAAATATATAAAAAACAAAAACATGTCCCTTCATAAAGTTTCCTATAGTCACATATGGAACTATTCAAATTATGTAGTCCAGGCGAAAAATAGCGAAATCTGTCAAAATAATAGAGCGAAACAAAGGATAAAACATTATTTCTACAAATTAAAAATAAAGTATATAAATATTTTGGGCGTTATGTCCATTTCTAAAGTATCGACAAAATACTTTTGGGTCTAATGTCGTTTGGGTATTATGTCTTTGGGCGCTATGTCAATTTTATAATTAAGAAAATGCTTTGGACGTTCTGCCTTTGGGTGTTATGTCATGTCACCCTAACTTTTTGAATTGAAAATAACGGACATTTTTTACTGCAAGTTTGACTGACAATTTCGTACATGAAGTTCTTGAGCATTCTCAGTTTGATGATATTCACGTGGCGCCACCTACTACATCGAATCATAGACATACGTATTTCAGTATGTGTGTTGTTGTTTTTAAGGTCAAAGCCATCTTTTATACGATGACAACAACGCAAGTGCTATTACTTATATAAATTTCTATAATCAAAACTGACACATAAGTACAGAGACGTACGTATTTCAAGTTATGTATATTTTGGGCTTAATTCAAATTACCAGTGCTGCATTCTGAGTGCTTACTTATAATTGTTAAATATTACTTATAAATACAAATTTGTTTCTTTTAGCGGCCGTTTAAGTATTGTAAATACACTTCGCCATCTTGTTTTTTATAAGTGGCTTTTATTGCAATTTTTTTAAAGTAAATTTAGATTTGTTTGGTTTTTTTCCACAACCACATGGAAGACGACTAACAAACACTAATTATCCAATGTTTTGACGGCCATCTTGTTCTACGCCGCCATTTTAAATTTACAAAGACTTTTTCGTTTCAACTGGATAATTCGAACCCTCTAATCGGACACATTTTTTTTTTATTTTTAGGCAATGCAATTTTTAGCCAATACAAGTTGTCAAGTAATAGAATTTTTTCGAGTCCGCCGGTTAGAGGGTTAATAGCTGCGAATAGTCCCTTTTTACCAACAGTTTTTTGTTATTTTGATAAAATTTCTCTACATACTTTCGTAAAACCTTAGTTTAGATGAATTAGGATATTCTAGCAACAGTACTGATTTTCTAAAAACTTGATAATGCGCTTGACTTTTTTTTAAGAATGAATGACCACTAACGAAAGGAGTTAATACGGTTATCACAATTAAACTGGAATCGCATAGTCAGGAAGCTTCATGAATTATTAACTTCGTTATTATGGACTCAAAAAAAAATACAACTCGCAAATTAATGTCTCAAGGAATTATTACCTTAAATTTTTTTTAAATTTCTACATAATTTAAAACTGAGGACTTTACTGAGACGATGCAAGGTGTATTTTTTGTAAAGCGATATAATTCATGACGCGTGTAATATATAAAAAGGAAAATAAGGAGCATTTAGATCAAATATAGAAACTGTGGGTTGCTCGAAATATAAACAGCACGACTGAAGACATAAACAAAACCAGTCGCACGACCACAACCCACAAATAAATAAGCAAAAAAATATGCAAACATCAAATACCTCATCTTTGACTTTTGATGTGGAAAACAACAAGGAGCGCAATTTTCCGGGTGTAGTTTTCTTGGAATTAGCATTTGCCTCTTTGAGAATTTCTTTTGCTGAGATTTGTTCATTTGCACCAAACGATAAACGTGCCCCACTCTTACTGGGCGTTGGTGGTCCTGGTCGTTTATAGATTGTGCCCCGTCTAAGATCCGAATGATTACTTGAAATGCTCTCGTCGTGAGAAGAACCAACAATACTACTGCTACCGCCAAGCGCTCCACCCAAATAACCATCAATCTATTTGAAAATGCAAACAAAAAAGGGATTTTATTAAAAAGGACTATTGTATTTTCAAGATTAGGTTGATAGAAAAGGAGAATTGTGTGAATAGAAAAAAATGAAATGATTTTTTTAGAAAAATATTAATTTTTATTTTGAATATGAAAATGCATAATTAGTATTTTTTAATTGACAGTTCAAGTTTGTCTGATCGTTAAAAATTATTATATAAAATAAATTAGAAATTTTAATATTTTTTGTTTAAGAAACAATTAATAGTCACTGCGTGATAAATCGGGATTGGATTTGTAGACGGTAAATGTTTTTTCCAATTTCGATTTGAGATGACTTACTTTAACGTCTTCTTCGCGGTATTCTTGATCGGTATATTGAGCCGCATATGTGCTGCGCAAGTGCGGCTGTACCAGCGAATTACGGTATTTTAATTCGGAAAGTCTGAAGAGATAGGGAAAATTTAGTTATTTCTTTAAATAATTTGGACAAAATATAATTTACCTAACAGAATCTCGACCAGTAGGAGACAATCTGTCGGTAATGCCTGCTTTTAAGTCAGCCAAATAAGTATTATTGAATAGTTCGCCTTCTTCGTCTTCCATTTTTAAATTGGAACCTACAACGTAGTTAAAAAAAAAAGTAAATAAAACGGAATTCGAACAAATTTTGATGACCTAAGACTAAAAAAGAAGAATTCCAAATAATTTGAAAATATCAAACAAACTCACCAATAGATAAAGATGGCATCATTCTGGACGATGATCGATGTGGATTATTCTCAATGAAACGTAATTTATTTTTCATAAACTCATTATCTCTTTGGAATTCTAAATGTTTCTCATTTAATTGTAAAATTTGCATGGACAATTTTTTGACATGACTTTCGTATTGCTCAATCTGTTGAAACATTATTTAAACAACTTTATTCGCAAATAGTTTTCAACTATCTTACCTTAAGATCCCGTTGATGTGATTCAGCCTTAAATTCAAATATTTCGTTCTCATGCTTTGTTTTGATTTTGGAAATTTGATCGCTGTACAAGTCTTTCTGTAAATTGGCAGAAGGGGAAAAGAAAAAAGAAACATTTTAAAACATAAATAAATTATTTATTTAAACGTAAAAATACACAAATAATGTAAAAATTTATACAACAACCATAAATATTAAAATAAAAACCCGATAACATTTCAATAAATTCGTGGCTTCTTTTGAATAAAAGTCAATTCTAAATCTAATTCGTTTAGTTTGTATTGCCAAAATGAATACAATAAAAGATTAAAGAAAATTATGGCAATTGGAAATCTCAGAAATTTGCAGACATTTTTTCTCCAGGATTTTCTCGACTGTTTAGTAGCCCGACAACAATTAGTACACGTCTTTTGCTGAGGCACAATTTTACATTCCGATTCCAAAATCTGAATAAAATTGGGAGAGACAAAACAACGCGTTAGTTAATTTTATTTTTAAGTTGGTTGTATGACTAATTTAACTTGCATGATTTTTGAATTAATGAAAGAAGAAGCTTTAGATGGTGAATAATAATGTGGTTTTCATAAAATAGAATTTTGATTTTCATACTGTTAATAGAAGGAGTTGGAGATAACGCTTGCTAATCTTTGGCAAATATTTAGAAGTCATTTCAGAGTCAGATTGGTGCCAAGGGGTCATCTTGAGTAATCATAGAAGTAATTATTATGTCAATTGAAAGACATTTTAAAGTCATATAGGGTCATGAAAGTAATTTGGAATTCATACTAGTCATGGAACAACTGAACTCATCAAGTCATTTAGAAGTCATAGCATTATATCCGAAATAAATTGAAAATAATTGAAGTTATCTAGCAATATTGAAGTCAAAAAATTCATTCGAAATTCTTTTAAAGTACAAAGTCATGGAGTAATTTTAAAGACACGGAAGTCTTAGTGATTAGTCATTGAAGTAATTTACAAATCATGGAAGTCACATTCGACGTTATGAAGTCAAAGGATCATTTGAAAGTCATTAATTTAGAAGTCATGTAACTTAATTTAAATCCTATAAAAATTATGAGTCATTGGGAAAATATCGAAAGTCATTTAGAATTTATACAAGTGGAAGTCAATTCGAGGTAAATTTGATATCGTGTAAGTTACTAAGTCACTTAGTTATTTCAATTGTAATTGTATTTCTTCAAGTCATTGAAGTAATTTAAAAATAATCATGCAATTGACGAGTTAAACGGAGGAAATTTGTAGCTGTATGAAGGTCATTTCGAAGTAATTTAAGTTAATTGAAACTAGAATATTAAATGATACACAATTTATTTTTTTATTTCGAAGTAACTACCAAGACACTGAAGTTATAAGTCGTTTGGTACTCTTGGAAGTAATTTAAGTCTTAGAAAAGTTTTGAGTCATAAGTCATTGAGAAAACATGGAAATAGTTAAGTTATATAAAAGTGACTTCATGCAGTCGAGGAAGTCATATTTAAATAATTAAGTCCTACGGAAATTATTAATCATTTGTAAATCATAGAAATTATTTTGAAGTCATTTTTAATTTATAGAAGTAATGTAGTTATTTCGAATTTATTTTGAAATAATTTAAAAATCATGTAATTCAAATAGAAGTAATTAATAAATCATTCATAAAAGTAATTTAAGTCCTAGTCATGAAAGTCATTGGTCATTTGGAAAACATGTATTGTATATTACACATTATAATTCCATAACTGTCGGAAAGTAAGTAATATTGGACGTCATATAAGTCATTTTTTCAGCATTCAAATGGAAGTAATTTTGAAATAATGCAACCAATTTAGAATTCGAAAGTCAAGGTCAGTCATTTAAAAGTCATGTAGTCATTTAAGTAATTTAAATCCTACGGCAGTCATTAAGTCATTTGTAAACCATAGAAATTATTTTAAACCAATTTAGAATTCGGAAGTCATGGTCGTAATTAATAAATTAAGTAAATTTGGCGAGGTAGCACCACTTACGAAAATTATGGAAAAAGGGTATGGAAACCACGGAAATCATTTTCAAAATCACGGAAATCATTCTGAAAAACATTTGGGAAATAAAAAGTAGCCGTTTATTTGTACATCTTCAAATTGTCGGTTATAGAAAGTCTTACACTAGTGTTCTGATTTGGCATGCTCTGGAGATGTTGCAGGAAGCCGAAGCCGAAAGAAAATCTTAAAAGAAGTAAAGACTCTGGTAAGAAATCGAGTGCGTCAGAAGCAATTTATTGATGCCCTATGCTCAAAGGCAAGAATACTCTGCGGTTGCATTTGAAAGCCCTAGACCAAAGGGGATGGTCTTCTATACATTTTTTTTTGTAAAGGTGTCTGAAAAATATGAGCAATGAGCATATAGAGAAATATTTTCACCAGGTTTGGTGTGTGGGAGTTCTTAGTAATCATATACTTTGGGATTGTATTGAGGGTCTCTAGGTGAAAGGAAGGAGCTAGAGACGGTGCTCACATTCAACTTTTTTTATGAAGAGGTGCAAAATAAGAAATAATAGAGAGTTACGATGACTGGTATCAAACGTAAAGTATAATAAAAGCAGCATCCCAGTTTTACTCAGGGCATCTCGGGACCGAGCTCGGTACGATTTTTTTCATTGGTTTCGACGAAGAAAAATAATTGTCCATTTAATGATTTATATTTTCGTGACAACGGATTTTTTAAATAATATTCGTGATTTTTGAAAATATTTCTTATTTATAGAATAATTTCGGATTTACAGATGCTTTTACCCCGCCGGCGTTCAGCATCTAAACAGCATCTGATCAGCGAGTAAAACAGCGTCTATTCAGTTGAAAACCCGTTTTAGTATAAGTCTTGTAGAAAGTTTATATGAAAATCGCCGACTATTTTTTTTTTCACGACGACAATGTGATTTTACGGCCAGCTATCGGGATAATACTTCCCCGCCGGCATCCTGCCTTTAAACAGTGTCTGATTAGGGTCACGGAATCTGATATAATTACATTTTTTAAGAGCGTTAATAAAGAGAAAAAAATATTCGCTTACAAACGCCGGCGAGGTATCACCCATTTTAGGACATCCGCAAGTAATTTAAGTTATTTTCAAATGAAATTATTATATGGTGTTATTTAATATGAATTTAAATTAATTTTCAAACAGAAATCGCTTAGTAGATCCAAATAATAGTTTATTTTAACATGCACACAATAATTAAAGACAGCACATTTATTATATTAAGTTAGTTGTTTCGTGCATAAAAACCAATTTATACCACAAGTTTTTCACATATCGACGGTTAAACAAGAAATTCTCCTATAATCCATTTTGGAGCATTTTGAGTTAAAAATTCAGTTTTGTTGTATTTTTTATGTGCTATCGATTGAACGTAGCGCGAAAATCCAAAAATATATTTTACTACATAATTTTTATCATTTAGAAAATCTCCTACCCTATTGAGTACTTATCAAAACAGACAGTCCTTATGTTTTTTGTCTAAAAAACTGTTTTCGGGGTACACATTTTAAAATATTATCTTCTATCTATCTTTGTCAAATAATGATAATCCCAAAGCTAAACATTGAATTTTTTTATATGGATACAAATTCATCCATAAGATAGCGCACTCTCATTATTTGACTATAAAAGATAATGTCAAAATATAAGTTATTTTTTATAAATTTTCTGTTGCAAGTCTGTTTTTAGACAAAAACATAAGGAGGCGTATGCGAAAAAACTTGTAGTCTAAAATGGGCATAAGACTCATACATTTTGTTGCACTTATCGATAAATATTAAAAAAAACTCACCATTTTCGCTTTCATCTTTTCCAATTTTCCCTCCAACTCATGGCGATTCTCTTTGATCCTTTCCTCAGCAGAAAACTGTGCGTTGGTTTGGCTGGAAATTAGATTTTCCTTTTCCAACATCCATTCCTTTTCTTTTGCTGCCGAATTTTCACGATGTTTCATTAGTTTTGCCTGTAATATTGCGACAGCATGAGAAAGTTCCTTTTCTTTTTCGCATAACGATTCGTATTCTTTATGTTTAACTTGAACCGTCTTTTGGGCTTCATCATTGAGTCGATTCAGTCTATCATCACGTGCAATTATGTCCTGTTGCAATTGTAAAATTGTCTGTTTCATTGTGCAGCCTTCAGTGTTATGTTCTTGCCGGAGTGTATCGATTTCCTTAAACAAATTTTCCTTCTCTTTAGTTAAAATGTCAACTTTAATCGTTAGTTTGGACAATTTATCTTGCTTTTGACTGTTTTCCTCGCTTAATTCATTAACGTTTCTTAGCAATTTTTCGTTGCACTCTTTTAACGAACTGTTTTCGGTTTTATGGTCAATTAGATTTTTGGTAATTTCTTCGCACGATGATTTTAAGCCGTCACTTTCCGATTCGATTACCGTAAATTTGGCTAAAGTATCTGCGTAGTTGTTGTGGTGTTTTTCAATTGTCTGCAACAAAGTGACATTTTCTTCAACTAATTTAACATTTTCCGACTTGACAATGTCCAAATTTTGAGTAAATTCATTTAAGTTTTTGCTCAACTCTTTAACTTTCTTTTCAAGTGCACACTTTTCCATATTTAGTTCATCAATTTGTTGTTTAAATGATTTTATATTAGATTTGTCCTGATCCAAAGAACTTTGTTGCTCCAAAGCCGATTGCTTTAGCGTCGCTATTTGCTCGTCTCTTTGCACAAGCTCCGAATTTAATTCGTTTATTGTTTTGGTTTGCGAATCCAAGTCGACAGCACGCGCTTGAAGTATTTCCAATTTCGCTTCCATTCGTTTATAATCTTCATAAATTAGCCCGTATTTTCGGTCGTTTTCTTGCAAAATATTGGTTTTTTGTTGAACAGCCAATGTGAGTTCGTCGTTGTCGTGTTTCAACGACACAAGGCTGGTTTCAAGCGAGACACCTCGATCGGTAAATTCAACGATATTTTCCAGCAAATCATCGATATTTGATTTTAACGATGCATTTTCCGTTTCAATTTTTCCAATGTTGCCTTCTAGTTTTTGAACAATATTTAAATGTTCGGCTTTTTCTGCCTCACATTGATTAAGTTTTGTTGTAAGCAACTCTATTTGTTGCGTAGTTTGAAGGAGCTGCGCTTTTGCATCATTTTCTGCCGATGATAATTCATTGGTGAGTTCAGATATTTTGTTCGTTAATTCCTGCAAGAGAATATTTTTGTATAAGGATGAAAATTCTCAAATTTAATGTTAATGAGACTCAACTGCTCGGGTCTAATCTATCTATTTTTTATTCTTAACCGTTTAAAAAATACTACTATTGTTCATACCAACGACTTTTCCCCATGCACACCAGGAATCTTAAGGATATTGCCCACTTAGATGACAGCAGGCGACACACCGAGAAGAGTCAGGTTTTTTACATGAAAACAACAACAAATATTTGTTGTTTTGTATGTTAAAAAAATGGCAAAAATGCACTTTACCGTAGGAGCCCCCTTGATTTCCCCCCTTATAATGTAGGGGACCTTCCCCCGAGTCATGCTAGGGGAGGGAATATTACTATTATTGATCCTTCTAAAAAATATGAGAAGACTATTTTACCGTTTTCTATTTGCAATGACAGGTTAACGGATGAAGGGGATTAAGGGGGTTTTATGACAATAGTCAGGCTAGCTTTCTTTAACAGAATAAGTAAAAAAGCAGCAGTAACCTTCCCCCTGAATCCATAAACATAACCTAAAAAAATGTAAATTTTTACAAAAATAGGAGGTGGAAGGGGTCGTGTGATATATCAAAATACGCGTATTTATCCCCTCTATCCATTCTCCAAATATGGTGTTTTTATATTTTCTAATGACGTCACAATCTTAATTTTTACGTTTTTTAGCTGAAACTTGGTGGTTTCCCCACTAACAAAATATATGGGGTGACTCGGGGGAAAGTCCCTTACACTATAAGAAGGAACCGAAGGCTCCTGCTGAAAGCGCCGGTAAAGTGCAAAAAACTTACTCTTCTCGTCACGTCGCCTGCTGTCGCCTAAGTGTGCCCTATCCTTAAAGATAATAATATACAGAGATATCTACAATAATTTGTATAAAACTTCAAGCTTTTTCGATATATTTTATAAATAAATAAATAAAAGTAATGAATAACAGGTCACCAAACGGATCAATCAATCCTTTTATTATTATAAAAGCCAGTTTCATAATATTTGGAACCCTATTTTCCGTGGGCAGAAAATCGACCTTGGACCTTGACAAAGATAATGCGATTTTTCAAAATTTGAAACAAATGCCTGAAAAAATAGGTTACGCTCAATATTAGAGATAATCAGGATAAGACGGAACAAAACACCAAAATATTGGATGAAGGAAACACATCAGTTTTGGCCTAAATTTGATATTCATCAAGAAGAAAAAAATCTAAAATTACAAGTTCGAAGCAAATTCGATATTTCTACCGAAAAAAAACTTTCAAAAATTACCTGATTTTCTTGTTGCAATTGTTGCACTAGCGCAACTTCAAACTGTACACTTGATTTGAGTCTATCATTGTCCAAAATTAATTTTTGTACCGCTTCTTTAGCTTGATCTTTCTGACAAACTACTTGATTACACTTATCGTTAAGCATTTCCACTTTACTATCGATACCTCGTGCAAAACTATCTAGTTTTTCTCCCATTCCCTCGTATGTATTGTAGATATTGGTGAATTCCGATTTTATTCGTTCCACCGAGTCACAGAGTTGTTTGTTTTCATTTTTCAAACTATTTACATTCATGGAAGCATTTTCAAACTTTCGACGCATCTCATGTTTTTCACTAATTATAGTCTCTACTTTCGACTCTAGTGACGCTTTCATTTCGACCAGTTTTCGATTACCTTCCTCCATGTCTTTCGCTGTCTCTTGGTATTCTTGCAAAGATCTTTCGCAATCCACAACTTTCTGTTTGAGCTGTTCGTTTAAATTTGTCAATATTTCTTTTTCATTCATAATGGTTGAAAGTTGATGTTCCAGGTCAGAGTATTTAGTTTTCTGGTCGGCTAATTCTATTAAAATTGTCGATTTTTCATTTTCCACATCTGCAATTCGGAGTTTGGATTGTTCCGTTTCCGCAAGCATTGTATCAAGTGACCGTTTTTGCTCTGCAGCTTTGAGTTGAATTTCTTTTTCCAGTTGAGATATTTTCCCATTTAAATTGCTCAATTCTACAGATGAATTATTAAAGGTTGCCGCGACGGTATCGCAAGCTTCTCTACTCTTCTGCAGATCAATTAATAGATTTTTATTCTCAATCATTAACTTTGATTTCTCATCATCCTTTTCTGTCAGTTTTAAATTCAAACTATCTATTTCACGCGTGAGGCTATCACTGCGTTCTTGAAGCATTGCTGCGGTTTGTTTGGAATCGTTGAGATCGTTTTGAAGCTGTTTATTTTCTTCGATAATGATTGTTTTCTTACTTTCCAATTCGGACAATACGCATTGGCATTTTTTCAATTCAGTCGTCGTATTGTCCAACTGACTTTTCAGATAGTTCATCGTTTTCTGAGTGCAGCCTTTTGCTGCTAGAATTTCAGTATTTTGATCAAAGATCTTTGATTTTTCTTCCTTTAATAGTGATACTTGTGAAGTTAAAGCATTAATTTTTGCTTCAGCTTCGCTATATTTATTGGTTAGTGCAGCTAGTGCCATTTTGTTAGTGTCAAGTGCAGCTAACTGCTCGGTAGCATCACACAGCAACACTGATTTTTCTTCTTGAGAAATTGTTAATTTTGCAATAATACTTTCGTTTTCGTTGAGCATATTTTTTATCTGCTTATTTAAATCGAAAATTGTGTTTTCTTTTTGTTCAGCATCGGCCAGAAGGTTTTCATTTTTAGACAGAATGTCTGTCTTTTCTTGCACATTGGTGGCCAAAGAAATCTTTAAATTTGCACAATCATTGGAGTATTTTTCCAGTTGTTGTCGCAGATCTGCCGCAACTTTGCCATCCGTTTCGATTTCCATAAGTAAATCGGCGTTTTGTTGGATAATTTGTGATTTTTCCGTTTCGACTGCAGTCAATTTAAGTCTCGTATTGTTAAGTTCATTCTTTAGAACTTCTATTTCATCTTTTAACTGCAAAATAATGCGGTCTTTATCAGCAATAGTGGCCAATAACTCAGTATTTGTGAGAGAAATTGCTGATTTTTCTGTTTCGCTGTTTAAAAGCTTTGACTTTATTTCAACAAGCATTCCTTCGGCATGTTTAAGTTGATCTTTGATTTCATCCCTTTCTAAATTGACAATTTTTATTTCTTCCGAATATTTGCTATTCTCCGACCTTAATTCAGAATTACATTCTTCAGATCGATTAAATTTCAAATTTAAGTTGTCGCATTCTTGCGTTTGCTTGTCCAGCTCAACTTTAAGATTCAAATAATTGCGATTACGATTCTCCAATTCAATTTCCAACTTACTTCTGTCGTTTTCCATGTTTCTAATAGCTGTCGTTGTATTGTCGTAATTTGCCGTAATTTCTTCGAGATTCTTTTGTAGATTTCCCATTTCGATGTTTAAATTTGAAATGGTATTCAGGTAATTGGAATTTTTCTCTTCAATTTCGCGAATTTTTTCCGACTTTTCAGTTTCAACGGTTACGATTTTCGTGTCCAACTCATTTATTGTTAGATTTAAAGTTTGATTTAGACCCTCAAAGTCCATAATTTTATTCTGAAGATCGGTAATAATCTCGTTTAGCTTCTCAATTTGTTGTATGCAATTTAGGTTTTCTTTCTGCAGTTTATTTATTTGCGATTCGTAGTCGTCAATTTTGCAAGCCGACTCGTTAAGTGCACTCAGATTGACGGCCTTTTCTTGTGCCAACTCTTGCAAACTTAACTTAACCGATAGAATGTCATCTTCTAATTGATCATTGAACTTAGTCAACTGATCAATTTCATTTTGAAGTTGGCTGAAAAGTAAAAAATTATTAGTTTGAAAATAGATATACGGAAGCGAAAACCTCTTACCCAACAAGTTGAATACGCTGCACGTTCTCATCATTCAATGCACTCTTCTGATCGGATAGCTCTGCGTATTTTCCATTCAGTTCGCCGAGCGATTTTTCAAACATTTCACATGACAATTTCAACTTAACATTTTCTTCATTTATTTGGTGGTTTTGATTTTCCAAATCACGAATTTGATCGCTTAAAGTTGTGATAACATTTGACAATTCTTGTTTCGCTTTTGTGAGAGCGTTGTTATCAGATTGTTGAACGGTTAAATTTTGACCTAAATCTACAACAATTTTCTGGAGATCGACCAACTCTTGGTGCAATTGGTTGCATTGAATTTCGGATTTGTTATACTTTTCCGTAAACTCTAAAATAACCGAATTTAATTCATTCATTTTCTTTTCATTTTGATCAATTTTATTGTTTAGCGAATTTCTTTCGTTGGACAATTCAGCAATTTGCTCTTCGCATTTGCTTATTGCCAGAGAGTGGGCCGATTTTGTTGAGTTGGTAGTTTCGGCAAATTGTTCGTTGATTTTAGTCAAATAACTATTGTGTTCAATGTTTAAGTTATTCAATTTCAATTCACAATCGTGAAGTTCATTTTTATGTTTCATAATAAGATTCGTGATTTGTGACGAAAGATTTTCGTTTTCTTTTTGAACATTATTTAAACGATCGGTCAGTTGTTGATTGACGGATTGTTGTTCGCGCAACTGGACGTCAACGACGGCTCGACCTAAATTCTCTGGGCTGCCGCTTGGGCGAGAAATTGTGGTAACTGTAGAATATATTTTATTAATATAGGGCTTAAATAAAATTTCGACTTTCTAGAGGCCCGAAGTATTTATATGTAGTGGCACAATAAGAGCATTTTTCGGTAGTGACATCTTAGAGCTGCTCGTTCAAACATTGAATTATTTACAGAAAATTATAGGTAATATCAAAAAACATTTAATATGTCTAGTATTCGACTCAAGAAAATGATAGCTTAAAAAGGTTCCACAAGCATACATTTCGATATAGTCTATGTCGATTGCTATGTAAAATAAAATTTGATGGTGGGGACATGGAAAAATGCAGCTTGTCGATCACTCTTATTATTATTTTTTCTATGGTAATATAAATACCAGAATGTTTTGTTCGATAGTCGAGTGCGGCAATGCAAAAAAAGAGTGGTCAGGCACATTATGTATGCAAAGCAATGTCTTTGTTGATTATGGAAGCCCTTGAAACACATGAATTTAGCACAATGTTGTAATTCTAGGAAATCCACAATGGGGGAGTTATTCAAGATGGTGGCCAAAACGAACAAATCATTTCAACCAAAAACCATGTATAAGAAAGACAAGTCGACAAAAGAAAATGATATAGAAAAAAAGCTTCCACTGGCTAACATATCGCTATAGTCTATGCCGGTTGCTATGTAAAATTAA
>JANSTW010000121.1:0-16230 GCA_027564275.1 Diadocidia ferruginosa | reverse complement strand
ATCAGATAGAAAAAAGGGTAAAATGGTCCCTATGCTCCCATGCTTTGGAGTAAAGGACACGATGATGATGATGATGAATGGATAAAAAAGGAACTAGTAATAGTCTCAATTATAGACTATTAATTACTAATAATGTTTGGAAAAATAAAATAAAAATAATCAATTGAGACCCAATATATTTTTTGATTGCACATCTTATGAGGGGACACATCACACATAGACTGTGTGTATACAATGAAATTGGGACACGAAGTTTTTTATCGCTACATTTTTTGTTTGCTGCTCAAACACTATTCGTTTAATCATAAGATACCACCATGATACATATTCAACTTAAAAAATTAATTAGTCAGGAGCGAGGTGATTGAATCAAACTCGATGTCGAATTTTGAAAAAAAACAATAATTTTCGATCAATTCCTCTGTATCATGGCGAGTGAAGAAGAAATTGTAAGACATTTTTTATTTGCGAAAACGTTAATATTCTACTATCTATACCTATCTATGATGATAGAGCAAGGTAAAACAAGACGTTAACAACTAATCCTAATCCTGGGTTTGATAAAAATTGGACTAATAGATTTAAAACGTATTTAAAATAATTCTACAATTCAGGACCAACCCGAAAATTTTGATATGGAATGTTGCCAACAAGCCAGGAAAAACTGCCTTGGTATACAAAATTCGAAACAGAAATACGGTTTATAAACTTCCAAATCGCTCCGATAAGAACAAAAAAAAATATCTCAAAAGGGTCCGTAAATTGTATATTTTTTTATAACAAAACAATATAAATTTCATATATTGGATAACGAAACATACTGCCTGGCAGATTTTAAACAACCTCCTGGCCAAGAATTTAATATATTATATATAGAAGAGAACAAAGAATTAAATTAAAAAAAAAGTTTTGAAATTTCCCAAGAAAATCTTTATTTATCAAGTTAATATTTGTTTCTGTGGCAAAACAGTAGAGAATTCAAATGCAAACGTAGTAGAAATTAGAAATTATACGTACATAGCCTTAAATTCGGCCAATCCAAGAATATAGGTTTGCTATTTTGACAACTTAGACAAACTAAGATTTATGAACCTAATAAAAAAAATTGATTTAAGCAGCGGATAGAATTTACTAAAGAAATTTAAAACTTAATGACACGGGTTTATCTTAAAGTCCAAGAATTCTATACCTAAAAATAATTTTTAAATTATACATTTTTTATATTTCTTATCTGTTTTTTTGTTAAATTTTATGAGTCCTTTGTCCATATTTCACCATATACAGTCTTTATAATATACTCACTTTATTGATGTGCATACAACATTTACATATAAAATAGCTAAGATTTCAGACATTTCATATACCTCTATAGGTGGGGGAGATTTTTATTTTATATATAATAATTATCGACTCTAAATACCTGTGTTAAAAGTTGATTTTTAGTCAATGACTTTACCCAAGTCAAACGAGAAGTAACAACGCGATACAGTAACGCGACACTTGCATTATTCTTTTAGAGTTTATTGTTATTTTAAAGTTCATATAATTTTATTGCATCTTTGATATAAAAAGAATCATCCAGATTATAGGTGGTTAGAATCATATATAATTTTTGGTGAGTGTAAATTCAATTGTGTTATATAGTTTAAATTAAAAATTAAAAAAAAACTTATTATTAATCGCCTTTAGAACACAACATATTTCCTAGATAAGTTCTTATTTGTTAAAAACTTTTTATTTGACAAATTTCTTAAAACTGTATTTGGACAATTAATTTTAAAATACCGGTTATTGTTATGATAAATTTGAAAATATAGGTATTAGTATTATTTAGACTTTGTTTTATTTAAACTTTGTCTATTTTTGCCTATAAATTAATACAAACAAGAAAATGCTAAAAAAATGTTTGAAAAAAAAAATATTTACTAATCGCAATGTAGTTAGTTATTGTTAATTTTATTTTAACATAAAAATATTGAATTAAAAATAATTTGTTTATAACTTTTCATCATTGTGTAAGGAATAATATTATATAGTTATATAGTTACTTTGTAAATAATTTTCCGACCCTGAAGCGGTTATTGTTATGGTTCAATAGCACTTTATGTTACAGTAAAAATTGCCTATATATTTTACATGGAAATTTGTATTTAAATTAATCATAATTATTTTATATAAAATGCGTATTATAAATAGAAATATTTGTTTTAAATTTTTATTTAAAAAATGCTTACATTTTTAAAAATAATAAAAATTTGTTAATTTTATTTATACATACGAGTATATACTATCTATACGGAGTAGTGTAGGAAACCCGTTCATATTTTAATTAAATTGAAATTTACTTAATACAAATTAAAACGATTAAATAAGATTTACATACAATTTATGTAAATCGGAACATATCACAACTCACAAGCAGGAACTTTTAATATGTGGCCAATTAAACATAAATTTAAGTAAACGCGCTTTATATAACTAGCTTCATGGTAATTCAAAAACTACTCTTCATTTCAAGCTGTATAGTGTTGATTAGATTATATTCCAGTTTTTAATTCTGTTAAAGAAAATAATATACAATTTTTACTTTTTTTTTGTATTGTCATCACCATAAAATTGAAAAAATAGAAAACAATTCAAGTATGTTTTTTTTTAATTTTTAATTCTAAACCAAAAAATGCAAATCAATGCTGTCCGTCCGCACTATAAAAGTATAAAGTCCGCACTAATAATTATAAAGTTCTAGATGAGATAGATCTTGAAACGATGTTAATTCAGATTATGATTTTGTTGCTTTCAATGAGCACTTTATTAAATCAAGTTCTTCATCACTTAACTTTCTTGCCCCGGATTAGTATAAAATACAGCTTGACGGTTTCAATTTCAAAATGATAAAATTATTACTGAATATGAGGCTTTTGTTGCCATTAACAGAAATAAATCTAATGCCATATATAGAGACAGATAATTTACCTATACGGTTTTTTAAAAATTATTCTACCATAATATCTGTGGGTCCCTGGAAAAAGATTTTAAGTGCACTTACCACACTTTTGAGTTATTGCCAGATTTGAATTCCCAATATCAAACTAAATATTCTGAATAAAATTCATTTTTATTTTAGACAAATTGACGAAATTATAACGATTTTACAAATAAAAAATGTAAAACCAAAACTTTAAATCGATTTTCTGTAAAATCAACTTTTGGACGTTACAATCTTTTTCCAGGGACCCACTGATATATAATTATACTTCCTCTCCAATGTTCAATGGGGTTTTCGACCCACCACAGTACAACTTCTGCACTATTCAAAAAGTTTCAACTGATATCCGCTTAAGAGCCAATAAGCTGTCCACGACCTTTCTACTTGATTTCTCTAAAACGTTTCATACCGTAAATCACAACCTAGTATGTAATTTTATTCAAGAATCTTATAAGTTCATTTCATCATCTGTAAAGGTTATATAGTCGTATTTACGCAATCGTTCGCAAATAGAATTCCTATAGATGGCGTTGATTTCATTTCTTTGTACGTTCGGTCATGTGTTCTCCGGGGATCAGTACTTAAACCGCTACTGTTTTATATTTTTATTAACGATTTGCCCAGTAAATTAAAGTATTGCAATTGTATGCTGATGACTTTCCAATTTACATTAATGAAAGTCCTAGTAATTTTGATGTTTGTATCAATAATATTAATTACGATCTTGAGTGTGTACTGGGTAAAGTCAAATGAGCTTTCTTTAAATAATAAATAAAACCCAAGCTCTTATAACTATAAATCTGTCAATGTTCTGTCACTGATTCTTTGAATAGTGGAAAAAAATTAGACTTTTTTCGGGGTAACAAGACGGCTCTAGTTTTTTTTTCGGTTGGGTATATCTCTAGTATAATAGATAAAAAAAGTCCCAAAAGATTAATGAGCGGGAACAGTGTTTTTAGGGTGGTTTTTAGCCCAAATTTGGTAGTTTTTTTTTACTTTTCAGACTACATCGCGAAAACTGTAATAATTACGAATTTGGGTTTAATGCATAAGTTATAGAATATAAAATTTCCTAAAACTTTGGTTAATTTCATTTTTTTGTGACTTATATAGATTTTGAGATATGGCAATTTACAGAATCGTAAATTTCAAGGTTTTTAAAGTTTTTATTTTTATTGCTCTTTTTGAAAATATTTCTTTTTGTGTAGATCGTAAGTAAAAAGTTGGTGGTACAATATTATTCACCATACAATTTCCTATAATTATGTGTTTTGTTTTGTTTTAGGACTCAAATAGATTTCTAGATATTCTTGTTTAATTTCGGTACTACCCAATTCTATTTAATACATAAGGATAAGTACATACACTAGGCCAAGTTGTGCAAAATATAGTAACAAACCGACTCTTGCTTTTTTTGGCATTAGTATCTCCCAAAGTAATTTTTTGACTGTTTTTGGACCAAATTTAGTAGTTTTTTTGAACTTTTGGCCATAACAAAATTGGCATTTTTTTTTGGGTTGTATCATTAACTTATAGGATATTAAATTATCTTTCATTTGACATATTGCATGACCGATTTGGACATCAGAGTTGCTTATGATATAAGCGAAGAAAGTCATCGAAAAATCTCAATTGTAATTTTGTTTCGGGTTTTTACCAAAATAGATCCATAAATATATTGTTTACAGTCTTTTTTTATGTTACAAACTTTATTATTTAATTAAGAACATTAGTTTAAGATAATTTATTTTAGTTTTTGACCAAAAAGACTAGACCCGTCTTGTTACCCGCAAGTTTTCTCGAAAAAAGTCTAATTTTCCTCCACGAAATCTCTTTTTGGATGTGGCATAATTATATATAATATGGTTTTTGTTCATCTAGGACTTTATACTATTTCCCCCATAATATTTGCGCGTATACTTCTGAAACACCCTATATAGTATATATAGAATTAATAACCATCAACAGAATTGAACTCTTGAAACAAAAACATATTTAAAGAATTAATAATTTTTAGAAGTTTATCAATATTCGACTAAAATATTGATTTTATTTTAATAAATTTTATTCTTTATAGGCACATGATGTGACATATTTTATATATTATGTTCATTATGCCAAGGCGAACACTTATAATAAGAAATTATATTCTATATATAAATATTTATTTAATTTATGAAAAACATCGATTAAAACATTGTTATACGCTTATTGAATTTTTTATTACATTTTATTGTAATAAAAAAATATAAATACCAAGCTATATCAAATTATTGAATTAAAATAAATGTTAAATGCAAAAAAATAACTATATATAGTTGACGGACAACAATCGTACGTTATGGTCAATGTAGTTTTTAAATTTCATTATATATGCCTGGCAAATCAGCACTATGCCCGCGTCAGTTATGCATTTTAAATAATAATATTTTTTTTAAATATTTTTTTAGATATGAAAAATTGTATATATTGGAAAGCAATATGTTTGCTGATAATATATCCAATACTAGTCTTGTCAACTGCTATTACAACAATAGCACCAGCGCCATCAAATGAAACACCCTTATCGAAAATATCACTAAATCATAATCATGGCTATCGTTTGCCGAAAACCGTTCATCCGGAACACTATAAATTAGAAGTGGAGACACACATTGGCGATGAAAAGGGATTTCATTTTGCCGGTCGTGTGTGGATAAAGGTAATTAAATGTAAAATAAATATATAATTCGAATCAATAACCTCTAATCTATTTGTGCTGGGATGATTTTATTGAACATTAAGATGAATCGGTATTCGGTATATATTTAGAAAAATTCTTAGGATTTGGTTGTCTTTTAGAAAATGATTTGGGTGGACACAATGCTATGTTCAAAGAATATAATTTTATAATTTTCTATGCTGTATATCAGTGGCGAGCGGTTGGATTTTTTAAGCGACATATGTAATATTATATCTTATGTTGAGATTCTTTTAATTCAGTATATGTATTGAAGAAATTACGACCCTTTATTTTAATTTATTGTATATTAACTTCAAAAACTGTTTTATAGCCACATTGTGAAAAATTTAAGAGAATCCTGAAATCTTTTGAAATTTTTAATAGTAAAAAAATCACGGAATTTTTAATGAATTTTTTTTTAATATTTTATGGAAATTACAAAAATTTGTCATATTTTTTAAATTAAAAATTATGGAAATTTAATTGATTTTGATAAGATTATGTTTAATTTCTTATAGGATTATTTGGAAGGAATTTGATGAAAAGAATTTATTTTTCAGTAAAATTAAAAAAAAGACTACAAAATTAATGAGAATTTAATAATGTCTAAGTTTAATAAAAATTTAATAGAAATTGATAGAAATTTTGTCAAATCCTAAAGTTTCCAATACAAAATTGAAAAGGATTGAGTATATAGACATTGAAGTTTTTTTTACAGATATTTAGTTTCATTTAATGACCAAAACATTATTATTGGAATGTTATAAAAATTTAATTTAATTATTTTTCATCTATAAATCTTTTTCGAAAGAAATCGTTTTAGTAAGTATATACTTGGAGTATGCAGTATGCCTACCATATTCCTAATGGATAACGCGCCACTGATTTTAATATAAAGTAAAATGTAAATACTAAATATTTACATCATTCGCAGAATTGCGAAATTTGTCAAAATATCGAGAAATTATATTAAAACAGGTATTTGAGTATATTATTTTGTGTCAAACAAAAAATGTATAAAGATTTTTTTTTGCAAAATCGACATCAAGGTATATTAATTCATATTATAATATTTATATTCAAGCTCAAGGTATCCATACAACAAAAAATTATAAAATGCAAATTTTTTAGTTTAGTTTTTAGTATAATTGTCCATCTAACTCTATTCTTTATGACAAAAAAAATAATTTTTTGTAGTAATGTATAATATGCACTGTAGTGTATAGCAGGTACACGTACCACGATAACGCATATTTTGAGGATACCATACCTTTTGAAGAATTTTACCTTAAATATACAAAACATCTTGTAGGTGATTCACCTAATGAGAAAACTAGTTTGATCGTATAACCTGTAAAAACATATAAAGGTTCTCAAAAATTATTGTATTACAAAACACTTAACATTTTGAAGATAATAAAATGCATTAAATTATTGTATAATATTTTATAATTCCTATAGTTTTATAGGTTCGTTCCTGTGTGTAACGTACATAAATTCTAGTATAGTTATGTACCTACCTATACCTATATTCTGAATAGTTTGCAATAGAGAGCCTATATATGGATTGTGTTAATTAACATCTATATATACATAATTACATTTTTTTTTATAAAAAATTAATTAATTTTGGTAAGAGAAATCGTTCTATATTTACATTGCCGGCCTTAGCCTTTTTGGCGCCCTCAGGCAGACTATTTAGTCGCCCCTATTAAATAAAAATGGGATTCCACATAAAATCCCGTTTGCAGTGTTCTAAAAATGAGGAAATATATGCCTAAAAGCAGTGGCGTCAATTCAGCCGATTGGAAAGGCAGTGGCGTAGCTAGAACTTCATAATGGGGGGGGCGTATAAATATACAAATTATTACTTTATTTTTTTTTATATTTTTATATAAATACTAAAGCGTTATTCAATAAGAGCGGGTCGATGTTTGCGACTATGTTGTTTCATCGGCGCCTGTCGAACCTATTTTTTATTTTTCAGTCACAGATGCAAAATCACCCTGAAAAGTTACACGATTGAGCAGCACTTCCAAATGATAAAACTTTATTATCAAAATTTAGTGCAAACGTTGCGCGTGTTGCGTCTGATTTACTAAAGACACGGTGGCCCTTCAATATCGAATCTTCAAAGTTTGGTAGACAAATTTAAAACGACCGGTTCGGTATAAATATTTAACCAATACCCGTACGTTAAAAAACGCCGAGAACATCGACGCTATCTTGAACTTAGAACTTGGCTATTGTCGACAACAGAACGATGATAACTGATTTCTTTTCCAAACGGAACGATATAAATATGGATGATATGTGGTTTAAACCTCACTGAGCCACGACCAACATAACGGACACCACGATGAACATTCTGCATTAAAGATTCAAGAATATGGTTCTGGAAGTGATGTGAATTGGCCACCAAGATCATCCGATTTGACCCCGATAGACTTTGTTGTAGGGTTATCTAAAGTCGCAGGTCTTTGCTAATAAGCTGCAATCGACCGATGAACTTAAATTAAGCATAATCAAGGCTATCGCTCATATTCACTCATATTTATGCACAAGTGTAATTGAAAATTGGACCACTCGGATCCTTGCCACCGTGCGAAGCATACAAGCATTCAGTCACACACAGCTTGTTGTATTCCAGTTCAACATCGACCCGTCCTTATTGAAAAACCATTTATATAAGAATTACATTTTACACATTAGGGAGTACTTATGTATATTTATAAAACGAGACCCAGATTTTGCCATATTATTTCATATAATTGAAAGAATCTCAACATAAGATCGGCGAGTATATCATCGGCAGATATTTTTGTTCATTTAATAAAATCTATCACTTAACTATCGGTATTTTTAAACGAAATTTTCCTGAAATAAGTGGCCGTTTATTGGAAAACAGTGATATGCTACGAAAAACCCTAGTTTTCATGCAACTTTTTTTAGGAAAATATTCATTATAAAATACCGATTGATATTAATAAATTGTATTAATTGTATATTTAGGGAGTCTCTATAATGCCAAACCCTTGTCAGTACGCCGATTTTTTGTCCCTTCTCGAGAAAAAAAATTATAAACATGTCTGATTCTGATTGTCAGACGAGACTTTTATATATTATGACTGCAGCAACACTAAAATTAGACGTAGCAGCACTAAAATCAGACATGAATTTTACGATAGTGTAACATTTTCGCACTTTTTCATGTTTATTTACATTTTCGCGATTTTCGCGAAATTTACAATATTTCAGGCAGACAAAAATAAAATAAAAAAAAATAATTTAAACAATTTTAATAAATAAAAAAATTCTGATATTTTTAGTTTCTGTTTTCAATTTGAATGCTATTTCGTTCGTTATTATAAGACATCTTCAGAAATATAATACTTTATAGACAGAGAAGATTAATTGTAATTTTTCTCATTAGAAAGTTGTAATTCCAGTTTATAAACGATGCCTTTTTTTTGTTTTTGTAACTCTTTTTAATAAATTTTATGAATTTTTAGTTAATATGCGACGAAGAAACCAATAACATTACGTTGCACTCCAAGAACTTGGACATAAACACAACAAACATTGAATTGAATGAAATTTTAGAAGATAACAACACGAAAAAATCAATTTTCGTTGAAAATACCGAGTTCGATAATGCCCATGAATTCTTCATCATCAGCACAATGGACAAACTACAGAAGGGAAAACGATACGAATTGTTTATTCCGTTTGAGGCAGAAATTGGCCAAGGATTGTTGGGCTATTATCGTAGTAGCTATTTTGATAAGAGCACGCAGAAGCGATCTTGGCTAACTGTTACCCAATTTGAATCTACCTATGCTCGTCGAGCTTTTCCCTGTTTCGATGAACCCGAAATGAAGGCTAAATTTGAAATTCTTCTTTTGCACGATAAGAAATATACGGCCTTAAGTAATATGCCAATAAAATCGACGACAGCAATGTAGGTGTACCTATATAGTTAAGTGACTAAAAACTGTTCTTTAAATTACATTTCATTTTAGTAAATCGAAAAATGATTGGGTTCTCGATCATTTCGAAGAGACCGTTCCGATGTCAACGTATCTGGTCGCATATTCGTTAAATGATTTTCAATTTAAGGAATCTATCGTTAAGATGACCAATGATGTAGTGTTTAAAATCTGGGCAAGAAAGGATGCCATTGATCAGGTAGAGAAGGAACAATATTTAGACTTTTTCAGGCTTTACATTTTCCAATGCTTAGGTTGAATATGCCAAAGTGGTCGGTCCAAAAGTACTTAAGTTCTACGAGGAATATTTCGATATTAAATTTCCTTTGCCAAAAGTCGATATGGTTGCGATACCAGATTTTTCGGCCGGTGCTATGGAGAATTGGGGTTTGGTAACGTATCGTGAGACGGCTTTGTTGTACTCGCCAAACATATCGTCGTCGAGCAGTCAACACCGTGTGGCCTCAGTCATTGCCCATGAATTGGCCCATCAATGGTTCGGCAATTTGGTCACAATGAAATGGTGGTCTGATTTGTGGTTGAATGAAGGTTTTGCAACGTATGTTGCTAGCTTAGGAGTTGAATATCTCCATCCTGAATGGAATTCATTCCAAGAGGAATCTGTTGAAAATACGCTGGGAATATTTAAGTTTGATTCATTAAAATCAAGTCATCCGGTATCGGTGCCAATCGGTGATCCTGCAGAAATTTCACAAATTTTCGATAAAATTTCCTACGAAAAGGGATCAAGTATCATTCGAATGATGCACTTGTTTTTGGGTGAAGAGGCGTTCCGATGGGGTGTAAGTAAATATTTGAAAAAACATGCCTATGGAAATGCTGCCCAAGATAATCTGTGGGAATGTTTGACCGAAGAAGCTCACAAAGAGGGAAGCCTCTCGACGTCGATGAACGTTAAGCAAATTATGGACTCATGGACCCTTCAAACTGGTTTCCCAATAATTACAGTGACACGTGATTACGAAAAGGGTTCGGCTACAATTACACAAGAGCGGTTCTTAGCGGACACAGTTCTTAGTCGAAGTGGCCACAAAGAATGCTGGTGGGTGCCGTTAAGCTACACAACACTTGAAGAATTGGACTTCAATGAAACCAAACCAGAAGCGTGGATGGGATGTGATGCTAACTCTAAGCCAATTACAACCGAATTAATCGATATGCCCGATGACAGTGAATGGGTTCTGTTTAACATTAACCTTTCGGGCTTGTACAAAGTAAAATATGATCAAAAAAATTGGGATTTACTAATTGGTCAATTAGCAGGCAAGGAATACAGAAAAATTAGCTTTATTAATCGAGCACAACTTATCGACGATGCTTTAGATTTGGCATGGTAATTTTGAGAGCAGGTTATTATTGAGTAAACTTAAAGTAATATTTTTGCTTTTTAGGACCGGTGATCAAGACTATAGTATCGCATTGCGTTTAGTTGACTATTTAAAACATGAAAAAGAATTTATTCCATGGAAGTCAGCATTGGAGAATTTAAACGCCGTAAACAGAATGTTAAAACGTTCACCACAATATGGACTATTTAAGGTAAATAGATACTTTTAACTAGAGGGCCTGGATTGTGTTACTATTCTGTTATAAGTAACACAATCCAGGCTCTCTACTTTTAACTATTCTTCGCTCCCTGTTCTGAATTCACCAATTTATTCTAAAAATGATGGTGTCGTGGAAGTTCCAGAGTCCAAACCTAAAACAACAAAACAAAGTATCGGGCTTATATTTGCGTAAAAAAATACTTATTTTATCTTGAATCCCTGATAATCCACTATCCTGGGGGCAACCTCTCAATTTTGTACTAATTTTAATTTTAATTTCTCCCAATCGTAGGAATATATGCGCAAGATTTTAGATCCAATTTACCAGACAATTGGTGGTTTGAATGCCGAACGAACGGCCAACGATCGCTTGGATGCGGTAAAGCATAAAGTGCTAATCAATGGTTGGGCTTGTCGCTTTGAAGTTGGCGATTGTGAAGAAAGATCAGTTGAATTGTTTAAACAATGGATGCATATGGAAAATCCAGATGTTTCTAATCCGTAATTAGAATTGTTAACCATTTTTTTAGACGTTATTAATTTTAAATTTCCATAGCGTTCCTTTGGATTTGCGATCAGTTGTTTATTGTACGGCCATTCGGTTGGGCAATGAAAAAGAATGGGATTTCTTATGGAAACGGTACACCAAGAGTAATGTTGGTACCGAACGTGCAATGTTGTTGGCATCGTTGGGATGTTCGCGAGAAATATGGCTGCTGAAACGTTATCTGGATTATACGTTAGACGAAGCGTCGGGCGTCCGAAAACAGGATAGTGGAATTGTATTTGGTGCTATTGCCCGTGGTGATGTTGGCTTTCATTTGGCCAAAGCATTCTTTGAAGAGCGTATTAATGACATTTATGAATAGTGAGATAAGAGGCTATACAAATTCTCGAGTTTAAAACCCAATTTTTTCCATTTCAGTTTAAAACCAGACACAGCCAGGCTGGCTCGGTATGTGAAGCCGTTGGCCGATCAAATGGTCACACTTAGGGAACGCGACGAATTGGAAGCATTTATATCGAATCGAACAAATCTATTTGAAAAGGCTACACAAAGTGTAGAACAATCTTTGGAAACGATTGCCATAAATAGTCAATGGCAATCGAAAAATTATGAGAAAATTGGTCGTCTCTTGACTGAGTATTCAATTATTTAATAATTTTTTATTTTTAAAACTTTTATTTATGTAGGTTTATATATTTTATAATAATTAACAAATTATATTTATATGATTGCGCAGCCACCTGATCTTTAAGGTGCTGAGAATACCACAATGGAATTGTTTAATTTGAATTTTTACCTTTTAGCATTGGATGTGCGTCAGAGGTGGCAGCAGATTGAAAAAAGTTGCTGCTGCTTATCAACTTTTTCATAGTGCTGCCGCCGCGTAATACCTGCTAATAACCGAGCCTTTATGGTAGTGTTGGTTTGTTCAATTGTGAGCGGACAACTCGTAATTTACAACAACAATTTGTATTAAAAATGTTTCCAACAACAACAACCAAATTGAATTTTTGTATTAAGTGGTACCAACCAATCAAAAACATCGACACTGTTGGCGACTTGCATTGAACAAATTTACACCACCATGAAGGCTCGCTTTATAAAAAATTAGCAAATTAACTTTAGCATACAAATATTATTGTATTTATGAAGGATTACAGTATGTACGGCACATTCTCTGAAAATACTTTGAGGATCTTTAGATCTCTGCGAAAGTATTTTTAAAAGATGTGTACTATTTTTTCGCTTAATATATGCCCACGCACAAGCCGCTACGACAACGAGAACTTTTTTAAATTCAATGCCTCTAACGTTTTCATTCAAAACATCTCAAAATAATCTTTTACGGTCACTTGATCATTTCAAAACTATTTTTAAAAGAAGCACACTGTTCCCCCCTTTAAAATAAGCCTAACCACATATTGTTACGACGACGAAAACATTTTTAAATTCCTCACAAATATCGTTTTTATTGAAAACTTCTCAAAATAACGTTTCACGATCATTCAATCATTTCGAAAGTATTTTTAAAAGATGCGCACCATTTTTCCGCTTAAAATGAGCCTACACACGAGCCGCTACGGCAACGGGAACATTTTTAAATTTCAAAAAAACTGGTTTTGGTTAGACTTTCTGCTACCTTCTGCTTGCCTGTTACTTTTAGTAAAAATGTCTATCAAAAAATCTGAAAACATTTGTATGGCTTACTTGAAAAAAAAATGGCGAGGAGCTTCGCCGCATCAAGCTCTTAAATTAAGATAAGGGCGAAGCTGCTTGCAAAATTTTTTTCGGGAAGCCATACAAATGTTTTTTTTTCGAATTTTGCAAGGAATTGTTTTTAACAAAAGTAACAGGCAAGCAGAAGGTAGCAGGAGGTCTTACCGAAATCAGTTTTTTTGAAATTTAAAAATGTTCCCAATGTCGTAGCAGCTCGTGTTTAGGCTCATTTTAAGCGGAAAAATGATGCGCATCTTTTAAAAATACATTCGAAATAATCAAGTGAGAGGAAAAGATCATTTTGAGAAGATTTCCATGAAAATGATAGTTGTAGGGAAATTAAAAATGTTCAAATTGTCGTAAAGACTAGTGCGTAGGCTCATTTTAAGCGGAAAAATGATGCGCATCTTTCAAAAATACTTTCGAAAAGATCAACTGAGAGGAAAAGATCATTTTGAGAAGTGTTCTTTGAAAACAAGTTGTAGGGAATTTTAAAATGTTCTCGTTGTTGTAGCGACTTGTGGGTATGCTTATTATAATTTCTCCTAAGCAGAAACGGTACGTGCTGCTTAACTGTTCGCTGCTAAGCAATTTCGTCAAGTCGCTGTTACTGCTTCGGGCAGGACTAATTACCCCAACTAAAAAATACCAGCTTATACGAATAAAAAAACAAAATAATTAATTATTTTTATTTTTTTTATTACACATTTATAACTTTCTGTTTTTGTTTTTTCAAATTTATTATAATTTCGTCTTTTCAATTTTAAATTTTCATTCTTTAAATTTTTACTTTAAAATATTTAATAATAATCTACTAATGCATCGCGGGTGTTTGTGAAGGGTGCTGCTGATTGGTGTGTGTGTGTGGCTTGTGAAATTCGTTATATTTTTTCTGTCATTTAACTATTAAGAAGTCGTCATTAACTACTGGAAAAATAAACAGAATGAACTATTATATGGTTGCAAACTATAGGGAAAATCATAATTTTTAATTAATTAAAATATAATTATATCTCAAGTTCGCCTTCATAGTAATGTTTTTATTATTCTTAGGATTTTTTATCGAAAAGACATACGAATGTTTTTATATTAAATTCATATTTCACAGTTTTTCTTTTGCGAAAATAAATGTCTACAGGCGATCATATTTTTTTCACAATTCTTCTTGAGTGCTCCGATTGGATTAATTTATTTTCTAAAAAAAATTTAGAAAATATGGGCACGTCTCTTGCCCAAACTAGTTTTCAGATTGATTGTGGATTGATTTAAAATTAACTCGGGTAAAATTATTAAGGGCAATATTAAATATTAAAAAATGTTGCATATCATTGGTTTTGAGGCGTACCTTTTTTAAAATTGAATTACAAGGCAGGGCAAACACTATATGATCTAAATTTGTTGATTTATTTAAATTTAAAAGAAATTAATATACAAAGAAATTAAACGGTCATTGATTTTATGAATACAAATTTGAAAAACTAGACATTGAAGATGTTAGAATACTTTTAGTTAAACACACACACGGCACCCTACTAAAAAATTACATAAAATTTACTCTGAAATTTGGAATTTATCACAATAAAATCTATATAATATATATTGAATCTAACTATTTAATGAGATGCGGTTATGAAAACCCTGTTTTAATTTGTTTCATTTCATTTCATTTAATTATATTATAGTTAATATAGAGGTTTTTGTGATCTTAACTGTTGTTTTTAATAGCAAGTAAATGTAATTGTTTTGTTTATACATAACGACATGGAAAACAGGTACACTACTATAAGTCCTTTTTTAATGTTCCTTATATTATTTTATAGAATTATTTATTTTATTTTTTTTTTTATTTAAATGTGCATGACTTTTTTTTAGTTAATTTTAGATCAGCGGTTTTTTTTTGATGAACTCAAAATGTTTTTTTAATTAATTTACTTGACATATTATGCTTATCGGCAATTTATTAGAATTTAATTGTGGATGTTTTCTTCTATTTTGTTTACATGATTTTTTCTTTTTAAAATTATTTTTAACTATCTGATGAGAGTATACCGTTAGTTTTAAAAACTTTTTAAGAAAAAATTAAAATAATTTTGGCGCGTTCAATAATATCAATCAATAACTCTAGTACGTTTTGAAAATTTATCTTTTTTTTTCTTTACAATTCTATAATAAGTGTTTTTTTTGTTTAAATTATTCTTAACTTATTTTTTAACATTCTCTTACAATATTTTTTATATTTAATTATATTGCAAATGGCAGATTTTATTTAGATTAATAAGTTTCTTTTGTACTTTGTTGTTGTTGTTGGTTGTTGTTATTATGCAGTTTTCTTATATTTACTAGAATTTAAATAGTTTTCGTTAAAAAAAATAATTTTCCATCATTAATTATATTATATTAAATATGGTTCACAGTGTATATATATAAAGGTTGTTTGTTTTTCCTTAAAGCTTCTTTTTTTAATGAAAATGTTTATACAATTTTTAAAATTTTGATTCAAGATATTTTATGATAAAAAAAAAATTATTCTGTTTCAAATGCTACGATTAAAGTTACAGTTTCATGTAATCTTGTTAAAAGACGAAAGTGAAAAAAAACACACGCATAAAACAAAGTAACATCTTTTTTCTAAAAAAAAGTCAAACGTGAGGGGAAAAAAAGACGTCTTTGAAAAAAAAGTCGATGCAATTAATTTTTATTATAAAAAGATGAAAAAAAAACTACATATTATAAAGTGAAAG
>JANSTW010000010.1:0-16233 GCA_027564275.1 Diadocidia ferruginosa | reverse complement strand
ATTATCATCTAGAAGTCATAATAGCTACATTCGAGCGTATCGGAATTTTAATCTCGACTCGATACCGATAATATCGAATTTCATAATCGGACCTGTGATGTATAGTTTCTTGATTCTTTTATTCTGTCTGATATTTTGAGGAACTCAGACAACGGAAAGGTAGCTGATAGTCAGACAGACAAATATTCAAACAGAAAGATGATATGGTCAGACAGACGAACGGACAGACAGACAGAAGGACAGACGGACGTACGAACGGAAGGACAGATGGACGGACGAAAATAAAACAGACGTATTTCTGTTCAGAAATGATTTCATCATATATTTATTATAATTGATTTATAAAAATAAAATAAAATAAAATTGTGATTTTAAATTTTTGAATTTAAAATCCGTTAGGATAAAATAAATCAAACTGCAATAATTTAGACAGTATAGCGTTGGTGGCGCGTTGTTTTTGTGTTTGACGTTATGGTAAATAAGCGGCGCTGGCTCAAAATTTGTTATTAATTTTTTTGGTTTGCTGCATCTTGCTGTTTGTGAAATAGTAATTTATTTATAATTTTAATTAATAAAGCCAAGGATGAATTTAAATGCTGACGTCGAGAATGCTGCCGATGAAGATGCTGTAAAATGTCGATTATGTTTAGAGAATGGTTTCCATGATGTTTGCGAAAATTCATTTCTGTGCAATGGCGAGGAAGTCTCAATGTTTGAGGCATTTATGTATTTCTCAAAATGCGTAGGAATTAATTTAATTAAATTAAAAAAAATTACATTTCATAGTTTACCTATGTTTTAGGCATTATATCCCACTGCTGACGATATGCCAACAATGCTATGTGCAAAGTGTGCTGACAACTTGGTAATTGCCTATGAATTTGCAATGAAGGTAAAATTATCCGATGAACGGTATTTAAGTGATAAGTGCATTGAGACGGCTAATTCCAACGAAGAATTGTTTGTGGAAGCTGATGACGACGTAGCAGAGAACATTTTTGGGACAGAAGATGTAGAGTTTGAGTTCATGGAGAATCTAGAGTCAGACGATATTATTTCAATGAACGAAATGAGCAACGTATCGGAAGAATCACAACAATTGGATATGCAATCGAATGATATGATTGAAGAAATTTATGAAACAGACGAAGAGGTGGAGGAAGCGGAATGTTATGAAACTACAGATGACATAATAACCAATCTAAAACGTAAACAGTCAGACTCTATTGATGGGCCATCAGCAAAACGTGCAAATAAAACTTTTAATCCATTGGACACGGATAAGTTTATATGTGTTCCACAGTACATTATAAGTAGTCAAACTGTTATCAGAGAAAATGAAGATGGAACTATAATGGACAACATTGATGCAAATTCGCCAAAAACTATTAAGACAGTTGACGTATCGGCCGTTCGAGTCAATTCAAGTAATATTGACTTTGATACAGATCTGCCAGACTACTCGGATGACGTTGACAATACTGCAATGTATATGTGCAAATATTGTCCGAAAGCCTTCTCAACGCCACATCATCTAATTTCGCATACACGAAAATCACATATTTGCCAATTTTGTCTCGAAGGCTTTAACAAAATTAGCGATTTGCATCTGCATATCCGAGACAAGCATAGTGCACAGTTCGATTGTCCGTTATGTGTTAAAGTCTTTAGCTGCAATAGCAACTTAAGAGCTCATGTTAGAAAAATGCATAATGTCAATTTACCGCAAAATGTTTCGTTATTGGCTATTTGTAAATAGAATCGTTTTAGGGCTTATATGCGAGATTATAATTAATGTTTCTATAAATTTGTTTTTGTTTTAATTTTTTTTTTCATATACTGTACCAGTGCTCACACTATGACATTTAGCCTGAAAACTACTGATCCAATGGCGTTGTCGTTTCTTAGCATTTAACTTACTATAAACAAATGCTAGAAGAAAAGTCTAATAGTTTAGAAGTTATTTGACTTTGCTTTACTAGTTAGCACTCTTCATATGGAATTGAATTCTGATTGAAATATTTGAATTCTAATATCATGTGAGAGCCTAACCGTTCCATTTAATGCTGACACATGACATAATTTTTTTCTATTTTTGAACAAAAAATAAGATGAGAGAAATCCCAAATACAATACCGCAGTATCAAGATACCAATAAAAACTTCCCCATAAAAAATTTGGCCTAATCCGTCTACTGTCTTTATATTTTTTCTGCTATTAAAAAAATAGGATGGAAGCCCCTCTTAACCTTTGACCTATAGACTCCAAATGCAATCTCAGAGTATACATATTTAAAAAAATATTATATAAACCCACCTTAACCTTTAAATCAACGGGTGCGACATATCAACTGTGACATATCAGTGGCCAGACTAACTCTATTTATAGCAATTAGCAACTCTATTCAACACCACACTTTTGAGATTTTCGATTCATCTTTTTTCTCTATTAGTTCGCATTTTTGAACAAAAAATAAGATGAGAGAAACCAGGACATTTTTTTTTTCATTTTTCTGAATTAGGGCATCATATTTTGACCTAAATTAAAGCTTATACTATTTATCATCATTTACACACATTATCCATGTATCATATACATTTTTTGTTTGCATAGTAAAAGCAAAAACGGTTTCTCTTGAAAAACCTAGAAGTACTAGAAACCTAGAAGTACTAGAATATACTAGAGTCGCAACAATACGCAATTTCGTGAAAAACAGGCCCCAGAAATTTTGTACAGAAAACAACAATAATTTGAGTTGAATAATACGAAAATAAGCCCCAAGTAGTACTTCTATTTTTACTATGAAAATAATTTATTGTCGCTACTCATTCTTCTGGTACTTCTAGAAAAACCTAGTATTCAGATTAAAACAATAATAGGGTTTAGCCCAAGACCCTCATCATCGGGTTGTTGTGGTTAAATCAAAACCTTTATTATTATGAGTTCCTTTAGGATGGTCTTATAATATACTGAATTCGAAGCCTATAGCTCAAAGAAGAGGGGTTGCAACACAATTTTTAAATAACACAAAATCCAGAGACGAGATAAGAGAACATTGATTTGATTTAAAGCATAGTAAAAACTGCTTGAAAACCATGGTATCAGATAGAAAAAAGCTTAAAATGGTTCCTATGCTCCCTCGCTTTGGAGTTAAGGACCTGATGAGGATGAAAAACTGCTTGCTAGGTTCTCGAAATAATTAAAACCTTTTTAAAAAGACCTAATATTTATTAAAATATTTTTTAAAAATATATACAAATTTATTTATTTTTTCTCTCGTTAATATGCAATTTATAAAATGTTAGTCTTTTAATTGTAAAAATGTCAACAGCGAATAGTGATTTATTCGCTTCTCTTTATTTTCTTCTTCTTTTTGGTGCAGCCATATTTGGACCACTGCCCGATTCTGAAGATTCGGTGGTAGTGTTTTCTTCGTCGCCTCCTCCTCCAATCGCCTTTAAGCTCATCTTAGCTTTACGCTGCTGGAATAGTGCATTTTTAAAAATTGCATAATTCTCAATGTTTGCGGTAACTTTGAATTTACAGCTGCCACTGTTGTAACCTTCGGTGTTTGTCTCATTCGATTGATCATTTGTGCCCAAAAATTGATAACTCTTTAAGATTATGCTTAATTCAGCCATCATTTGTAGTTTTTCTGCTTTTTTATCGGGCATAACGTTTAGTTCGACATATTTTGGCGTTAAATAGGTGATCATGTCTCGAATTTCATTGTAGCTTGAGTGTGTTGAGTAGCAAACACAAAACCGTTGATCTTGTTCCTCTTTGAAAATGTCATTGTTTCGTTGCCACTTTTGCCACATCATTGCCGACAGTTTAATGATTCGTACAAATTTTGGATTTTGCTTCGGTTTGCATGGAAGGTATTTGGGATTTTTACTTTCACTGGAAAAACATGCATGTATTTGCGTGGTCATACAATTCAGCGTAAAACAATTGTCCAATTCCGGAATATAAACGTATTTTTCCTGTTCACTTGCATTAACGTGAATCCGTTGACCGCACAACTGTACGATTTCCTTAAATACAAATTCGTAGCCATAACGTGCGGGCGTTTTTATTGAAATGATATAATCGGGTCCACGATTTATCCATTCGTTTATAAGTTTGCAAATTTTTTCGGTGCTATCGAATTGAGTGGGAAAGTCCAAATAGTTTTTGTCAAAGAATGTCGAATCAATGTAAATTTTATCCAATTTAATAACATCACCCGATATAGTCTTGAATGCAGACAATTTCTTTAGATCTTTTAATTGTAATCTGCGTAGAAATTTGGAATGTGATAAATGCGTTTCCAGACAATTACTTACAAGCGAACTTACCGAAAATCTCCAGTGTACAGAATTTTATGATAATCTTTTTCAAATAAAAACATAACCGAACCAGGGCAATGGGCTGCCGGAATTGTTGTGACCGTCAACGATTGCCGCTTACCATCGTTTGTTGTGTATGGTATTAATGTGGGTTCTGGAAATAAATGACAATTTGTTATTTATCGGGTCTTTCGACCATTTCGTATATAGCGAATCTTTATAGTTTATTATATAGTATCGCAAATCATAATAATAATTCAACTGAGAAAATTTAAAAAATAATTTCATTTCATCTTAAATTTTTACTAAACCTACAAACTCAAGGACTTACTACTTTGTATTACAAATTAAAATCTAGTCGCTTACACAATATATTTGCGAACTTTGGGAAAAACTTACCACCCATCGTTAATCGTACAATCGTCTTAATGTGTGGATATTGACGTTCAATTATTACACCGGATATTGGGCTCAAGTAAAGTGGTCCAGGCAATCCAACCGGATTCTCCAGTCCGACCATATGATCCAAATGGCAATGTGATAGGAAATATATTTTCGATTTTAGATTGTCCTTGTCGAAACGATCAATTGATATAAATGGGATTTCATTTATTATCCCCTTAAACGTACTCATCTTGTCCTACTGTTTGCGTTAAATAATATTATGAAATTTCTGTTTATTTTAGCGATAATAATCAAATTTCACCAACAAAGCGATTACAGTGAATTATGCGACGTGCAGTGCACCACCATCAAAAATGCAAACGCAAAATAAAAATAAACAAAGTTTTTTCGTTCTTTCTTTTGGTTTATTTTTAGATTTGTCGCACGCGACATGTTTATTATCGCCTAGCAAAAGTGCTAGAAAAGTGTGCGAACGCATCCGGCATATTGGCAAAGGGGAAAAGAAATTTACAAAAAATTGAGGTTATGTGGCTTTATTTTTCTTTTGTGTGTAAATCGGTCTCTGAATTAAATTAAAAACAATCTATAATTTAATCTATTTGTATTTTACTAATGATAAGCATCGGTTAACATAATGTTACTAAGAGCAAATTACGTAAACAGATTTGCGTTGGGCACGTCGCAATTATCAAAAAAATATATTTCGGGTTTTTCGCTGGCCAATTTTCAGAAGCAAAATGTTACCGTAACTGCGGAAAATCCTGCAGAAAAATCTTATGAGTTACATAAGGAAAGAACGCAATTTAACGATGAAATCAAATCTAAATTCCAATCTGCTCCAAAGCTTCCGACCCGACTGCCGTTAATGAAGAATTTCTTTTGCGGCAAAGTCGACACCGAACTGTTGGCCTATCCCGAGGTCATCAATCGTGAGGATATGGCTGAATTGCAATCCAATATCGATGGCATTAAGAGCTACTTTAAGGATAATGTTAATTCCGACGAAATTGTGTCCAACAAACAGATACCGGCCAGTGTGCTTGGTGACTTTCAAAAGTTAAACTTTTTCGGCTCAAATGTTTCGCATAATTTAGGTGGACGCGGCAACAATTCGGCCACCGAAAGTTGTTTGATCAGTGAGGCCGAAACGGAAGATATAAATATTGCCACGATATTAAATGTACATCGATTGGTTGTACAGATTATCGAGGAAAATGGAACTGAAGCGCAAAAGTTACGATATTTGCCTGAATTGGCCAAAGGCAATCTAATCGGTTCGGTTGCCTTTTATGAATCCGAAATACCACCTACTGGATTTTTCAATACAAAAGCCAACTGTTCGGATGGTGACTCTTGGACACTTAATGGTAAATTAAATTTTTTTTTTTTCAAATTCTATTCGGTTTTTTTTCAGGCGAAAAGACCTATGTAACAAACGCTAAGAACGCCAATTTATTTATTGTAATGGCTCAGACGTCCACATTAGACACGCTAGGTGATCGCAAAGATACCGTAACCGCATTTATATTAGATCGCTCGATGCCTGGCATACAGGTCAGTGAAGAAATTGACAAAACAATTGGATGTCTTGGTGCTGGACAATCGAAAATTAAATTTGATAAAGTCGAAGTTCCAAATGGTAGGGATAAAGCACCTGGTAACTCGTTTAACCGATAAATAGAATTAAATATTTTCCTTCAGATAATATACTTGGCACTATTGGAGATGGAACAGCAATTGCACAAAAAATGACCAGACTCTCGCGGTTACAGTCAGGCGTTGTCAGTCTTAGTTTAATGAAGAAAATTATCAATCATTTAACCGATTATTGTTTAAACACAAATCAATTGGGCATCAAGTTAATGTAATTAATAAGTTAATTTATTATAAAAAATATCTAAGAAAACAATTTCCAGGGACATGGAACTATTGCGTGAAAAATTATCGAAAGCCATCTGTGCGGCGTATGCACTGGAAAGTATGATCTATCTAACAACTGGCATGATTGATGCATACGAAGACCAGGATGTTGAAATGGAAACGGCGATTATTAGAGTAAATCAAAAATTAGAGTTTTTTAGTTTTTTTTAAACGTCCTCTTATTCTGCAGATTTTTTCACAACAAAATCTTTTGCAAATTGCAACGCTTGCTCTTGATTTTATGGGACCAAAGACCTTAATCGATGGTCAACCGATTCGATTGTATTTGGGCGATACTTTGCAAATGTATACACATGGTGAAATAATTGATTCGTTAAAGCTGTTTGTTGGTTTAGCTGGTCTACAACATTGTGGGGTAATGGCGGGAATTTCAATTTTTTTTTATTCATATTTTTAATTTTATAACATTTCAGCAATCCATTCACGAAGAAGTTAAAAAAGTACGCAACCCGTTGATGAATCCAAGTTTTATATTTAAAAAATTGTTTGATAAAAATAGCATTGAAAGTCCAAAATCATCATTACAATTAAATCATTATCTTCATCCATCGCTGGATCCGGCCGCCCAATGGTTAGAGTATTCAATAATACGTTTACAAATCGGCAGCGAGGCATTACTCTCACGTCACGGACTACAAGTTATGGACAAACATAACGAAATAATGCGTCTGTCTGAGTCGGCTATCTTAACGTATGCAATATTTGCGAGTGTATCGCGTGCGTCTCGTTCCTATTGCATTGGCCTACAACATTCGGATTTTGAAATGTTAATGTCTAGTACGTATGCATTTGATGCAATGAAAGTTATTAAACGACTGATAATTGACATTAGCGAAGGACCGTACCTTTCAAATGACACAAATTATCAAAAAATAGCCACACAAATATTTAAAAAGAAGGGCTATTTTTCGGCTCATCCGTTGACGAGAAATTTTTAGAGAAAAAATTGTTGTTTTAGGTAAAGAATTCTTATAAAATAAAAAAAAATATTATAAAGTGTTCATTTATAATAATAATAATTTGCCACTACGATCCGATGAGGGTGTTGGGCTATAAACCAGTATCAATGCTTAATCTGATTACTAGGCTTTTTCAAGGCAAATCTTTAACTTTTTTAGTAATCAGTGAGTGGGTTTGACACTATATGGAGAGTGGAGAACCCTATGTGTTGGTATCATATCATTATCATCATATTAATTGTCCTTTACTCCTAAACGTGGGAACATCTACAAATATCCGCCATCGCACTCTATTTCTTGCCAATTCTTTGAGATCACGCCATTCCTTCCTCTCACCTTTGGCTTCCTGCAACGATGTTCGACGCCAGACTTAGATCGGCCAGGTCTGCGTTTTCCTAGTGGTTTTCACTCTAGCGCCACTACTCTTTCGCAGGGTATGTCCAATCCAATTCCATTATTATTATTATTATCATTGCTTTTTTTCAACACCTGTTTCACTACACAGGTCCTCATTTGTTATTACGGCTGGATAGAATATTTTTAGAATTCGTCTCAGACATTTGTTAACGAAAACTTGGAGGTGTGTATTTATAGAGTTGGTCATTTTCCAAGTTTTGTAACCATATAGTAAAACGGAGAGACGATTTGACAAATGTTCTAATTTTCAAGTTTTTTGAGATCTGTGGGGATCGGTAAATGTTGATTGAAGTGTATAGCTTCCCAGATATTGGAAACTCTCTACCTTGTCTATTTGTTCGCTCTCGATGGATCAAGGTGTTGTTGTACCCAGACGAAGCAGTTTTGTTTTTGTGTTCCATAGGTAATTTTTAAACCAACCAGCGTACTTTACAAGTTGGCGTAAATTCGTCTCCATATTTGTGCTTGAATGTGACAAGAGACAGATAATATAAGAAAAACAAAGATCTTTTAATTATGATCCGATAAGCCATTGAATACTATTACTATACTATCTAAGACGAGTAATCTCTTGGTATAGGCGGACCAAAGGCTTGAAGTGCCTGCCGAACTACTACTGAAAAATTCCTGGCCAAACCGAGTCTTAGACTCAACCTCTTGAGTACATATAACTTTTACCATCCATACTGAATGTTATCTAAATACCTGGCTTCCAATTCCAACAATATGTAAGCAATTTGGTAATACTGTGTATTTTTCATATAATTTTACACCATGTACCATTTTCGAAAATGACATATACATTAGGACGGAGCATTACTTAATTTTTTTCGAATTACATCTAGCCTGCCACCGATATAGTTACCTTTCGGTATAAAATTGGTTCCAGCTGATAATATCTTCAGATTATTTTCTGATCCTCAATATTAGAAAAATGTACTCAAAATGCTAAATATTTTTTGCAGTTCTTCGTCTTTTTATTTTTATATTTAAAACCACAACCTAGAATCCACCGCGAGATTAACAAAACTTGCTTGCAGAAAAACATTATTAAAGTTGAAGACAAAAACAGATTTTATGATTTTTTTTGTTTTCTTATATGGGAGCGTGGCAGAAAAAAGTATGTGTGGTTTTGAACGAGAGGTAGATAATAGGAGCAATCCGACTTGGTATTATTTTGTGGTTTATTGTTATTGGAAAAGGCAACTATTCTGAGGGCAGGCTAGATAAAATTCAAAATAAAAGTAATTTACGCTCCTTCCTATAATATGGACCGAATCGCAGACTGTTACGTTACATTTTCATGTGTTTTTCAACAAACATTTAACAAAAACAGGGTTTTTGGTTGGTACTTACTTAAATAATGATATAAAAACAATCACAAATCGATTAACCAAAGTTGAAAGAAGTAAACAATTTTAAGAAAAAATGGTGTTTATAACTATAAACAATTACTTATGATAAATATCTTTTTAGTCACTTGTTCTATTTCCTCTCATCTTGCCCTATTTATTTATGGGATACAGTGAGGACCTAATCTTCTACTTGAGTTGAACTGTAAAGGCGGTACTACTATAGCTGCTGGACTTTCTAAACCTACACACAATCACAGAGAACAGAATATATCAGAGATTTCACGCCACATATAAAAATAATCTTCTTTTTTCGGGTGGACCTACGAGTTTGATGCTATATAATATAATGAAATAATATTATTATAATTTTTTGGTGCGTCAGCTACTTTGGCCATTGGCACCAAGTTTATTTAAATGTGAAATAATATTTTTAAATATTTTTTTTTCTAAAATGTTTGCTGATAATATATTATGTTAAATTTAATCTTCAAAATTTAAGTTCGTAAGTATAACCATTTTAATGTTCGCCGTAGGTCCATAGGGAAAATGGATTATTTTTATATATGGCGTGAAATCTCTGATAGATTCTGTTCTCTGTGACACAATGTTTACAAATAAAATGAAATCTTAATATTTATTTGGTAATTTTGATATAATATAAAATATTTCTATAGATTCAGCAATTCAGCTAATTTAAGTGCTTTTAACGTCCTTATTTTTAGTTTTAATATTTTTCTCTAATTTCTCAAATTCTGTGGCCGTTACTTCATCAGACTTATCGAACACTTGTTCAACGCTCAGAACTTCCGGTATATAAAACTGAAGCATGTTTTGTACGCCATTCTTAAGAGTTACTATCGAGCTGGGGCATGATGAACAAGAACCCTAAAAAAGCGATTATTTTAATATAACTGAAAGCGAACCGATTTGAAAATTTTACCTGCATCTTTAATTGGACAATTCCATCAACATAGCCCATAAATATAATGTCACCGCCATCCTCTTGAACAGTCGGTCGGATTCTTGTATCCAGCAGCTCTTTGATCATCATTACCGTTTCATCGTCGTCTTCGTTAATTTCTGAAATAAATTGATGCTAAGGTAAATATTGTCAAAATAGAAAATATAAAATAAATAGAAATAATATTTCGGCTTACGTGTATCCGAATTTGGTTTAGCATCTGTGACAACTGGTAGACCGCTGGCGAAAAAATCCATTATAATAGCGAATATTTCCGGCTTCAATACACCCCATTCGGCATCTTCCTGTTTGGAAACTGTAATAAAATCACCACCAAAAAAAACCGCCCGCACTCCCTCAATGCGAAAGAGCAGTTTAGCCAGCGGACTACAGTAGGCACTTTGTCCTGTGGGAAAATCCATTGTGTTACCCTTACCCAACACATCGATGCCTGGCAAAAATTTTAAACTATCCGGATTGGGGGTATCTTGTGTTTGAATGAACATGCTTCGCGTAAAATTAGTAAAACTTGGGGTTAATGGTGATTGAAGAAGTTGCTTATGTGCAGCTGAGATTGCTGTATTTTGTTGGGCTATATTTTTAGCTAAGCCAAAACTGAAATTATATTTAATAAATTATTAACATTTGTAAGAAGGCAAAAATCTCATCTCAGGATCATATCAATATATTGCAGATATTATATAATTTGAGATCTCTGTTTAGAGATCGAAGCAAAACTACGCGGCATTTTATTTAACAATCTTGTCTAATATATCATTTTAATTTACTAACCTTCTTGCAGCAACCGTTCTAGAAAGGATGCCAACATTCTGTACATTTCTAAATATAATTAGAGATTTTTTAAACATTTTTCTATATTTATCTGATTTGGACCGTAGGAATATACTAGCCCCTAGGAAAATTTTTGTTTTGCTTGGCGAATCGTAGATAAAAACAAAAAAATGTGAAAATAAAAAATAATCAATGAGGTTGCGTTCACATACCTTATCGTTAAGTGTCGCATAATTTTCTAGCAGTTTTTGCACGCGCCACCAAGCGACCATTCTTCAAAGCTCTTCGATTTGAAGACAAAAAACAAAATAAAATTAAAATGCGCCATTGCACGCACCGCAGCCTTGTAAAATTGTGTATAATTTTTTCAAACAACGTTATTTTCGTGTAACTTTTTAAGATAAACGTGATTTATTAACAATAGTTTAGATTATATAAGGTAATAAATAATAATAATTAAAAAAATAAGCTCGAATAATTGTTAGAGATAAGTTTTTGTAAAAGCATGGGGCGAATTCCTGGAAAGACTACGCGTGTCCTGATTCATGAACGTGTCGGGGGAGGATCACAATAAGTTTTTCATAATATGATTTTCGCAAATTAATTTCCTCACGGTTTGACAAAGTTAAGATGGAAATATCAGTGACCGAGCCCATTCAACGAAAAAGCAGCAACTATTGTTTGTTGGATCAAAATTTGTGAATAATTGTTTGAAACGTTCCCAATTATAGCCAATCGCTACGGTTTCAAGATTTGTTCCTATACGGTGACACGGAAATAATAATGGGTTTCAACTTATATTGTACTAATCACGAAAGGGGACGGGATTTGTTGAAATAAAAAAGAACACCGCTTATTCCATAATTTTTGCAAGTCGTTTTTCTCCCTAAAACAATTTTTTATTGTCCCCTTTGACTGTCGTGTAATTTATGAACAATTTAAGGTTGAAATGCACTTTATCGGCGTTTTCAGCAGAAGCCTCCTACCCCCACTTGTAATATAGTAGACCTTCCCCCGAGTAACCCTATATATTTTGTTAGTGAGTGTAACAACCCCCTAGGTGAAGGGTTCAAAGTGTTAGATAAAAAACATTAACATTGAGATTGTGACGTAAAACATTAACATTGAGATTGTGACGTCATTAGAAAATATAAAAGTACCATATTTGGAGGATGGATAGAAGGGATAAATACGCGTCTTTAATGATGATGGGTGGGCTGCAGAATATAATATGGGAATCAATTATGGTCAATAATGTCGAAAATAATATCCTATTTAGGGATTATCGGGTAGATTTTTCAAGATATTTATTATAATTTATTTCCTAGCTTTCCTTGTATCAATTTGAAAGTGCTCGTCGGAGTTGTATCTGGCGCAATAAAAGAAATGGGAATCCGAGGGGGAAATCATTAGCAATATTTCTGTCCCATGATTTCTGATTTCCGCATGATTTCCAAAATTATTTGTCCCACGATTTCCATTAATGGTTCCCCTTGTGTTAATATTAAGAGAATGAACTTTAATTTAAACAAAAATGTTAGGTTAACCTATATTTTTACAATCCCAGCCTAAAAATAATTTTCTTTGCATAAATCTGGCTTACAAAATTGAGTTTTTGTGAAATGGAACGCAATTCAGTTTCAATATAAATGAGAAAAATCGAACCGAGAGCGCTAGTATTACTATGGGGTGCTGCTTCTAACTTTCTTGATATTTCGAGCAGATTCCTACCATGTAATACATGAGTAAATAGACCCTAAATTCAATCTTAGAGTATCATCGTTGTGTCCTTTACTCCAAAGGGAGGAAGCATAGAGACCATTTTACCCTTTTTTCTATCTGATACCATGGTTTTCATTGACGGCCATATCAAAGGTGGAGTGTTGTCAGAAACTCGCACTAGCCTTATTATTTGGTGATCAGTGGGGCGAATTTTTCACTATATGAGGATATCTGTTGGTATCATATATGCGGACCAACGGCACTTTAACCGACTTTCGAACCACCGCGATAAATTATTATGTTTATATTTTTCTTACATTTTACAAAAAAAAATATATGGGAGCCCCTCTACCTCTTTTACCTAGAAACCTCGGCTGAACAGCAGTATAGCGAATTGCTCCAAATAGGACCCCACTATTCCTTCTATCTTGTAAAAGTTCATCTTCCGACCAAAAAATGTCCCGTTTCGGTAGGGACAGTTTTAAGTCGTCATATACTCTGATATTAGGTTTGAAATTTCGACGAATCTGCAGTATATCGAATATACTCCAAATAGGACCCCAACGACTCTATCCTGTAAAGGGTAATCCCCCGATAAAACAAATATGACTTGTGGGAAACCCCATCATCCCTTTCTGCAGGGGATGGATTTAAAGTTTGTATACAAAAGTTTTAAAATTTAATATTTTTATAATTTCACACCTAGAAATACTAGAAGAAAGAGTCGGAACAATACGAAATTTCTTAAAAAATAAGCCCCTAAAATTTTGTACAGAAAACAACAACAATTTGAGTTGAATTTAAATTTTATACGACAAAACGCTTTGGAGTAAAGGACACGATGATGATGATGACTTCCAGTCACACCTGTATAGAATGTAAGAGTAGGCAAATTAAATTTTTTTGTAATGTAAACTTATGAGGGTAAACCTTCTCTTTAAAAATGGGAGGGGCTATCGTTTGTATGAAAAATATCAAAAATATATTTTTATACTTATGGGTTGTGTGTAATGTGTATTAAAAAGAAAGGTCTTGATAGGACTATAATTTTAGTTCTAAGGGTTTTATTATATTGTTCCCCCTTTCTGCCCACATATAGTATATTTTTTTTTGTCGGGGGATAACCCTTGACAGGAAAGAGTCGGTGGGGTCCTATTTGGAGTATATTCGCTTTACTGCAGATTCGTCGAAATTTCAAACCTAAAATCAGAGTATAGGACGACTTAAAACTTTCCCTTATCAAAAATTGGCCAAAACTGTCGACTGGTGTCAAAATTCTTGTGTCTGATATTTTACGGACAGACAGACGAACACTTTTTTCCATAATTTTTTAATCAGGACATCAAAAAAAATTATTCGCAACAGTTTTACCATTTTTACCTAAATTAAGTATGTTTTATGCAAGGTTCCACTATATTGCATTGATTTTTAATTTATTACCGTGTATCCATGACAACCTCAACCTACTTTCAAGCTTTTTTCAACTCAAAATTGCCAATGGAAACCGGAGTCGAGTTAGATCTTCGTTAACTTATTTCAACTTCACGAAATTGGTCGAGTTGAGTTCTACACGTCAAAATATAGATAAACAAAATGGCGACAACTGAGCAGCAGGAAGTAAAATACCGACTGAAGCAAAAATAAAAATTATTCTTGAAAAAACTATTTTAAAATGAATTAAATTATTTTATTATAAATTTTTGTTAATGTTTACTAGTCGATCGAACTAGCTTTGAACTCAGTGCAATCTCAATCAATTTTTTTACTCAAATAATTAGGAGTTAAATGTAAAAAGATAAAAAGTATTTTTTAAATGTATATGACCGAGCAAATACAACCTCGATAATTATCTGAGCAGAAGCCTGCATAGAGACGTAAAGTAATTAAATTTCATTTTTTTTCAAATAAAAAATATTCCTGATTAAATAAATGATAAGATTTTATTAGTATTAAGTTTTATATTATAAGTATAAGATTTTTTTATAAACCATGTTAATGAATTCTCGTAATTATTTTATTTTATTATATACGAATTGGATTTTTAAGTTTAAAAAATAATAGTTTAAAATTAAAAAAATCTTTTAATAAAGTAATGTAATTTTATTGTCATCAATAGAAAAGAAAAAATTTCGATTTTGTATAGAGATAATAATTAAAGCTTAAAGATACAGTAAAATTTATAAAAAATCCTTTATACTAAAGAGCAGAAATGCATAGCTATAATGGTAAATTACCAAAAAAAGAATTCTTGTATGTCCATATACTTTCAATTAATAACCACATTTCCTCGAATAATATATTCCTTAAACTTTTGATAAAAGTTTTTTTTTTGTTAGACAAAAGGTTTTTTGAAAGCATTAAACAATACGTTTCATGAGATACAAATATATTTAGAAACCTAGATTAATGCTATAATGACAAAGATTTCATTTCGTTAAATATTATCATCATCATCTCATCCTTTACTTCATAGCGTGGGAGCATAGGGCATCAACAAACTGCTTTCAACGCACTCGATTTCTTGCCAGAGCCTTTACTTTGAAGTCATTTATTTCGTTTTCGGTTTCCTGCAGCATCGTTCGGCGCTACGAAGATTTAGGTCATTCTCTTCTGCGGGTTTCAATCAAGCACTGCCCGCGCTATGTCATTCAATTCATTTTTATTACTTTAATGCTCCCAACTTCGGTTTTTCGCCACATATATTGAGATTACTTTGGGTAGAATATTTTTAAAATGCGTCCCAAGCATTTGTTGATAAAAAACTTGGATGCGTGATTCATTTGCGTTAGTCATTTTATAAATTTCACAACCATATAATAAGACGGAAAGACAGTTCGTCTTAAATATTCTAATTAAATTTTGTGAGATCTATGGGGACATATGTTTCCGAGCATACCAAAACTTGCCGCGCTTTTTTGAATGCGGTTCGTCACATCCGCATCTGCACCACCGTCTCTTCTTATATAGCTTGAAATATATTGAATCTTGTCCACTTGATATATCTGTTCGCTGCCACTGAAGAGTGTACATGGTGTTGTTGTACCTAGTAGAAGAAGTTTCGAACGCTTGCTTCAAATGACCGAATAGCATGTAGATCGGTGAATTATTTTCACTCCACTGATTGCTCTGCGATTATTCTAAGCGTTTTTTGTTGATGATATAGTGTCAGCACCGGGTACTTTGCCGTTCTTTATTACTTTTATTTATATACAGTTAGTATAGAATAAATAAAAGTCTTGTAATCGTTATAAAATTTTGAAAAATAGAAAAAAATAAAAATATATTTTTTTACTTCTCTTTGAATTCTAAACCGAAAAATGCAAAAAAAAAATTTTGTCTGTATGTCCGTC
>JANSTW010000009.1:0-27756 GCA_027564275.1 Diadocidia ferruginosa | reverse complement strand
AACTCGATAGCAAATCGATAGAGGCTTGCAAAACAATGATATTGCTATAGAAGGCAATTTTATTTGTTGATTTTTTTATCCAATTCGGTCAATTTAAATTCTTGAAAAAAATTCCTTTATTTCCATGATTTTTTTGATCTTTTCTCAAACATTTTTTAATTGATCTAACTAGAGGCTTGCAAAACAGTGGTAAATTTTTTTTTCTGTATGTTCATATTTTTCGGCAATTTTTAGGAATCGTATGGAGGCTCCCCTTCATATTTGACCTAGAGACTCCAACAGCAATCCCAGACTATGGGACCACTTATAAGACATCCTCACCAAAATTTGGCCAAATCCCTCGACTGATGTAAAACTTTTTTGTGTGATATTTTTCTGACGGACGGACGGACGGACATTTTTTATTTTCTAGTTTTTCTGAATCAGGGCATCATAAAACGTAAAAAAATAGGTCCCGGCAATTTGACCATTTTGACCTAAATTAAGGCTAGTACTATTTTCATATACAAACTCCATATATACATATGGATTTTTTTAATGAATAGTAAAGCAAAAATAAATAAATCTATTGTTGTGGTATACAATATATAATTCAAAATTCATATAACTATAAGTGTACTCATAATTCATATGTCATATATTATATCGCTCACTTGACATAAATTACATTATATTATGCGATATTGACAAATTTCAAAAGTGACAAGTAATTAAAATCACATAATATTGGTGATTGTTTTCACTGTCAGTAACACTTTATTTCTCTCTGCATCTAAATCAATATATGAGTTCAACAGCATATTCAATTATATATGCAATACATGATATAAATTTGACAACCACTTAAATTAATATACCAACATATAGTTATTCTTTTTAAATCAAAACCCAAATCCAATTTAAAAGTCAATGATTATAGATAGTTTTTGTTTAAAAATTATTACCGACAATATTTTTTTGTGACTGAGCGATGACTGACTGCTCCCCAAAATTTATATTTATTGGTATAAATTAGTGCGTTGTTTTGTTTTTCTTTCCTTTATTATTTACATAATAATATAATATGTTCTTTTAACGCATATATTTAAATATAATCATCTTTTGTGCTATATATCTTATAAGAAACTCTTCATTTCCGTATAGTTATATAATAATTTTAAATGGTGGCACGCATTTAATACACACAGTTTATATACGTGAAATAAAAAACAAATATTTTCTTATATGGAAAAGAATATAGTACAGTATTGAAAGAGCCGCTCTTCTGAAATCAAACAGCGGAAGAATAATATAATATAAATTAATTTAAATAAACGCATAGTACAACATAAAATAAACATCAATATATATGCTTTATTTTTTTAATATTAATTCTTTATGTAGGCGCTTATTTCTGTTAATGGTGCGCGTAGTTATATTTAAAGTCCAATTTAAATTGAAATTAATTTCAAGTTTATAATAAATAAATCTTGATGTATAATATATATGGGCATTTATTATATAGTTATTGGTTTGATATACCACATAAATTTTGGTATACATAAATATTCCCATAAAAAATTACATTTCATAAAAAAAAAATGAAAAATGATGTTTTGCAAGTGTATAGTCCCTTGTCCTATATGCAATACCATCAAAGTTCACAAGAAACATATGTTCATTCTAAAAACGTAAAAACGTACGTCAAGTTTGTTTTTGGTATTAATTATTTTTTCTGTTCTGCGTGTTTGAGTTACACAAACTCTAGCTTTGCTATTGTATGCGAGATAGTCAAAATTCCAGTTGTCAGGTGGTATTGCCCGATGAAATCACATAATTTATGATATTTTCTAGTAGATCTTGTACTTTTCGGTTAAATTTAAATCGCTTTTTTCATAACCCTCTACGCAGCATATTTTGGCACCCATATTTATAATGCGCATTGCATTATTCGTACCAAGAATATTTAGCAACTTTTTACACTAATCGACAATTTTATATAGGAGGTGAATAGATCGCTAAGTGTTGGAATGTCATAGATTTAAAGTTAAAATTCCACTCCCTCAACAAGATATACCCTCTATTTAACAGTGTCCATACTTTAATTTGTTTTTTATTGCTTATTTGCTTTTATCTTAATATAATCTTCCTCCTTTACTTAAATTAATATTAATTTGCAAGAAATAAAAATTCTCTTTTAAATAATCTTTATCAGTATTTTTATATGTTTGCGTAATGTTTTAAAATACAAAAGCTTTGTGTAAATATATTTTCTTCCATTTATATATATAGTTATACTTATTTTACATTTTTCACCAACGTCTAGACTATAATTGACCATCAACTTATTTATATTTTTCAAAAGAACGAAATGAACAAAGTTACTAAAATATATAATAATAAATTATATAGAGATGCGAAGAAAGTTTTGTTGTTTGCAATTTATTATTTATATATTTATACGCAGATTACAAAAAAAAAGATTTAAAAATAATTTTACACTTTAATAAATAATAATCTTTTTGTGTTGACAAACCTATATATAATTCTGTATATTATAATATAATTGGAGCCTGCCCTGTTGAAGCCCCTTATATATTTAATTCTTACTATATTTTAGACCCTATATTATTTCAAGCATCTGGGATAATCTACTTAAGTTGTTAAATCTATATTAGTTCATGAACTTGAATCTAACTAATAATAATAATTTGCCACTACAAACCGCTTAGAGTTTTGGGCTAAACCATTATCACTGTTTAATCTGATTACTATAGGTTCTTTCATGACAAACCGTTTTTAACGTGGAATGTTGTCAGCATGTCGCACCGGAATCTAACTAATACACCCCAAATAATTCTTAAACTTTTTCAAATTTAATTAAATGATACCCCTAAAAAAATTATAAAAAATATAACTCGTAAAAGACCATACCCCCCTAACTTTAAAAGAACTCCTGCTAAAATTATCAAACCTGCTACAGGGGCTTCTTCATGGGTTGCCATAAATGAAATAAAAATATGGACATTTTCACTAAAAACGTCAAAATTATTCTTAAATAAAGCAATAATAATTATTATATTTGAATTAAATTGTAATCTGAACCACATTCAGCTTTATAGCTAGGTTCAATAGCTGGCTTTATATAGATAATTAACAATATTATTTTTAATGTTTAAACTTTTATAAACACTAACTCATATATATCTATATCATACTTCATGTGAATAAATCAAACAAGTTTTTAGGCTAGTGTAATCAACTTTCTATAAAATACATTTAAACATCTGCGTATAAGAAATAGGTTTATAGCTAAGCGTGCAAACTATCTTGTTTTTAATGTTGTAAAAATGTTAAATCCTAAAATGTCTTCTACATATTATACAAAATCTTTTTTCCGCAGGTGAATATTTTTGAATACTTGTTGAAAAGAATATATATACGGTGCCCATGATACACGCATAAACTTGTTAAAGAAATTAATCGAACATTTCAAAACCGGAAGTTGGTTGATCCTTTCACAGAATCCCAATCAGCATGAAGTGAAGACACCACACTTATGTGAATTGATAATGTCTGTCAAATTCAACGTGGCACGGGCCCAGTTTCAAGTGCTGAAAAATGAGCTACAAGTCGGTTTATATAACTTTTATAAACTTTCTTCCCCTCTCTTCCACAAAATTAATAAAAATTAAAATTTGCACCTCCGCATAGTATTCAGAAATCCAGAATTCCAGTTAATTAATATAAATGAATCTGAAGCCGTCATACACTTATGAATGACGTGGACACATGTTAAAAAGTTTGCGCGTACCCATGAATCACCCTATATATAAGTACTAAATTTTTCGATTATATCTTAAATATGGTCACCGTATGTATAAGCACATGTATATTTTATTAGACTCAAACATTGAAAGTTTAAACAGTGATTAGAGTTGTGGTTGTTATTAATTATAATTTTGCGATGGTAAAAAAAATATTGATTTACAGAATTGTTGATGCGGTTTCGCGTATATTATAATTATTGTAATGCTAATGGTCTATCGCAGTTTGAGCTGTGCGGCTTAAGTGGTAAAATGAAATTATGTTTTGATTTTATATATCAAATAATTACATAACATTATACTGGTGTACAATAAAAATAATAACTTTTCTAATATAATATAAAGATTTAACTGTTCCTCGTTTAAACCTGCTAGTTTTTAAATATTATACGTTATAATTAATGATGCGGTGTACATATAGCCGCAATTATAATTGCATTTTTGTAAAAGTTTAACTATTATAGATTTTGTTTATATGGTTTTATCAAAATGGTTAAAAAGAGTTTTTTCTATTTATATATATGGTTACTTCCTTCCTGCGTCTAGTTTTATGACTTTAAAAGGCTGATACTTAATGATAAAGATAGTTAGCGCAGACAGGTTTGCCATTTATAATACTTTATAATGTTTAGATTCTATAGTTAGTTTCATTATTATTATATTATATACTTGCTTTTACTATTTATTATACACAAACAAATCCATTCAAATGGAGTTTTTTTTATAAAACTAGTTATTGGTCAAAGTGCTCAGTCAAATTGCTCGGTTTATTATTTATTACATATTATATGGGTAAAGAAAAACTGATTGTTGTTGATGATTAAGTGAAAGGAAAAGAGTTAAAAATTTACTGATACTAATATAATAATTATCGGGGACAATAATGTGGTATTTTTAAAAGGTTTCGCAGAAAGTTTTTTTTGTGCATATACTACTTTAAAAAAAAAACAATGACTAATACTTGCTAATACTGCTTTTGAAAGCTTTTTTTATATAAACCTAATTATCATTTTATGGTCCGCCTTAAAAAATAGAAAAAAAAACTTTAAATTCTATATAATTAATATCAATTATTATTTTATTGTTTAAAAATATTTAAAATGAAAAAAGATTAAATTCAACTATATAATTATGTACTATTTTATATACTCAGGTTATAGGTTTATATTAAATAAATTGACCCATAAAATAAAACATTTTATAATATACGATCTTGACCTATATTCTACAAAAAAATATTACCGCAGAGCTATATTAAATTACATACTTTCCACATGTATGTATATAGAATATAGTATATAGATAGCTATTTTATGGATTTTCCGAATATTTTCCTGGTATAAAAAATGAGCGATAAAACGATAAAAATGTATGATAAAGGTGTGAACTTAAAAATTTAAATAGTTTTGTTGTAGTTGTAATGTATATTATATTGATATAGTATAAAATTCGAAAAAAGCAGAATGATGACAACATTACATTGTATTATATATTATATAAGTTAATTAACCCATCATTGCCGAACTTTCTTACTGCGTTACTTTAAGATGGCATCTAAATTGAAACACAAGCTACTTTTTCGATTTTTTTAACATTGTTTTGTATATTGATAATCCTACCTATATAGAGGACAAATAGACAGTGATACACGAATAATTTAAAGGTGTCGTTCCGTTCGTAATACGAGACATGGCATTTTTGACCGTTCAACTGTAAATTGTTAGTATAGCTTCTAAAACAGTGAGAATGCTATAAAAATACGAGCTTACGAACTTTGGAAATACATATAAAGAAAGGCCCAAACCAAAAACTGATGTCCATAATATTTTTCATGTAATATACTTTAATCAATATTTAACTCATTTTACAAATCCATATGCATTTGAGGGTTAATATATAGTACTTCAGCTGACGCGAATGATGGGTGCAGCTTTCCATCTATACGTATAATATTATTTATAAAATATATGAAATTGAAGGTATTTTATATTAGATAGTCTTATAATATTTATTATATACAATATAGTTCGTATACATATGTATATACCAGTTTGTTATTAAACCTTTTAGTATGTTTATATATATAGGAGATAGAATTATTATTAAAGTATCATAAATAATATAATTAAATAAATATTTTTATTAATATTGGGCAAGGTCTTAGTTATTAATTATTATTATTGTTGTTATTAGTTTTATATATGCGAATTCATATATTTTCTATATTGATTAATTCAATCGATTAATTCGTGAAAAATATTTTAAGAAGTCGCTAGAATACTGAACACATTGAAAATTATTAATTTATTTAAAAAATAAAATAAACGATATAATGTACTGAAGAGGTAAATAATAAATAAACGAAACGTAAACATCAAACAAAATATATATGGGTATTCGTATTAGGTATATACGTTTTCATAACAGTAACATTATGATTTAGTCTTCACTGCGATTGACGTTATTTCAATAAAATGAATGGATCTGCGAGATTTCAATCTGTTGAGGTAACTGACTATAATAATTAATAGTTATTCTAACATTGTACAAGAGAATGGACTATTTTTTGTGAATCTCTGCTAAAAAGGTCTATTGTTAAAATATTTAAATACATTGTAAAGCTGCGACTGTATTAAAGGCAAATTAAAAAGTTCAATATTATTATTAAATATATTTTGAAATAAATTATAAGAGATACAATATAAATATAATAATTGAGTTAATTTATAAAATCACGATAATTTTCTGTTTATGTATATTGTTAATAATTATTTATTATACATTTGAAATTGGATGTTAACATATAATAATAGTACAATATTATAAAGTGCATTTAGCTCAATAATTATAATATTATAACGAAAGAAGTTTGCGGTACAATACAATGAATTAATATAATAATTGTAGGTATAATTATGTGATCCACGGTCACATCACAATGTATATAAAGAGTAATAGAGTATAGACTATATAGACCATAGACTTATAGAGTATACATACAAAGCATATAGTTCAATTTTATTTTATTTGAAAAAAATTAGATCTAAAAATGGTTAAGTTTATACTTTAAATATTATGATGAATCATAGAAAATATTCTATAATATATATATGACGTGCAAACTGGGTCATATAATTTAAAAATATTTAAAACATGAAATGGCATATGAACACTTGGGGCCTACATATAATTTGCATGTTTATATGAATTATTAGAACTTTAAAAATTTTAATTATGCATTTTATCATACAAATTATATAGATGTCGAAATTAATACAAAATTTAATTTCTTGTGATTTAGTTGAGACATTATACAAGAATAGCAAAAAAATAACTTTTTATCTATTTTAACATTTTATTTCTGCAAAACAATGACCGAAAATTGTCCGATATATTTTCCAGATTTTTTGTTTGTTTTTTTTTTTTAAATTAAATTTTATAATTAATAACTTAAATTATACATTTTGCGACATCATCGGTTAGTGGAATCTATATTATAGTATATTATATAGATTCCACTAATCGATGATGGATCTGGACTGTCGCATAAAATGTATCATTTAAGTTAAATTTTAATCAGGGGCTCATACTGGATTAGTTATCACTGTAGAATTGTTATAACCCACAGGGAATCTATATCTTAGTCCAGAAATTGACCAATACCCAGCCTAGCATTTGTAACGGACAAAGTTAAAACTGACTGGAGTTAATTTGTGTCAAAATACTTGTAATTATGATATTTCTTGTAAGTTGGCTCGAACCACGGTATGCAATAACATATACATCCACAAAATCGCATTGTTCAGTACATATTTGTATATTTAACACAAATTAAGCTATTTACGAATGTTTAATATGTTCTTTTACCTATAGTTTTCAACTGATCAATCTATATTTTCTCACGTAGATCAAATTATATGCATTACATAATATTTTATGAAATATATATACTTAAATTTACAGTACAACATAATATGAAACATATAACAATCCGGAACAAGCTTATCAACATATAATATTGAATATTTTATAATAAATTCTATTAAATTTATTAAACTAAAAAATTACTTAAAATTCTTGTTGCGTTTTTCCCTATACGCGATAACCTAACTAAACTATATATATAATTGAATAACATTTATATAAACTTCAATAATAACTCGATGATATTATATGATTTTGATTTGTTGAACCAAAAATTATATTTAATAATTGCTTACATTATTATTTATAATAATAAAATACCGTTAATACTTATATATGTACATAATTCCATATTTGTGAAAATATTATATAAAATAATATATATAGTTAATATTATATGTTAGGATTTTTAATCGCGCGTACTTATAATATCATATAAGTAAGGTGCACGCACTTGGAATAATTTAAAATGAAATACAGAAAATGTGTTGCACGTAACTTATATACTTTATAGTTTATATTATACATTTTAATAATTTGATAAACTTCATAAGTTACGCTTAAAATATTGTTTTGCTTTTTTTAATCAAAATATAGAATAATAGAACATATATATTAGATGATATCTGCAAACTGATGAAGGAGCTATCATAAATAAAACTTAATGCTATATATATACCGAAAATCCTTATTTAATAATAAAACGGGGACGAAGACCTCTCATTAAATTAATTATTTATATGTATATTATAAAAATTTCATCTTAATTAATTTTTTTGTAAATAATGTTTGTTTATTTTTTTGTCGTCTTAAGTTTTACCTATAGATTTTTTGTCTGAACATTTCTATTATATATATAATTTCTCATTACAATGTATCTTGAGTAGGTATATAGAATGAGGTATGAGTTATATCTTCTTATAAATACTCATTTCATTGTATGCCATAAATTAAAAATAAAAAAATAATTGAAATAAGCCATAGATAGAGGAATTGAAAAGAAAATCTAAAGATGTTTCACTAGAATACAAATTCAATTTTCTCATACTTGAATTTTCATTCTTACTTCTTGTTGTTCCGCATTATACAAATTTATGTATGGAAATAACTCAAATTGCACAACATTAAGAAAATACGAAGATTTATTTAATAGTGTCCTGTATATGTACCAAGTGATCCTGTTTAGAGAATCTATTATAAATATACAGGCGTTATTATTGAGCTTTCACTTCAGCCATGGCAAAGCGTACTTTCTTCGCAAAGCCTCAAATTTGTTTCTTTTAAAAAAAAAATATGTTGTTACTTCAAGGATTATTTTTTTTTTTTAAACAAAATTTTTGAGGCTTTGAATTAGACCGATTAGCCTGTATCTTTGAGTATAGAATTATTTTATCAAAGGCCTGTATTTAAATATTTCAAATCAACGGTCGAAAAAAGAAAAATTATTCATATATACCTATATAATCTCGATCTGATAAATCGTACAATTATCATCATCTTTACCTAACTACTAACTGGATTCCTCTATACACAATTCCTTTACACTTCAGAGTTTCTTTTGTATATATATATATATATAATTATAGGTGACATTCTTCATTAAGAGTCAAATTATAAATTCTCCACATTTTATATTGTTATTCTAAGGATTCTCTGCGATTATTATTATTATATGTACACTTTATTTTACTGCATCATAATAAAAGCAATTTTTTTTAATTTATTGTTTGAAAGAAGAAAAAATCTTGTTCCTGTTTTTTGTGTAAATAAATATAATATTCACATTCAAGAAGAGACGACAACGAAAGAAAAAACAAACCAACATTATAAGGTAAAGTGAAAAATTGAAATTTGACACGATTTGATGATTGCGTTGGTACGTGACCGGTTCATTTCTGGAAACCTAAAGGTGCACCTTCTGTAATAATAGTATATATAAAGCAAATGTATGAATGAAAACGTAATTTTAGTCGACTTTTTTCTTCATAATAATATCACTTGTGTGAAATGTATAATTTTTTTTTTAAGACAAAAAGAAGAATTGTATTTGCTGTACTTTTATGAAAATGATGCAAGGTAATTTAGATTTGGTGGGAATTATTTTCTCACACACAACGTGTTCTGTGTCGCGTTATATTTCCAATTTTTTGTCCGCATGTCTTTTGGTGTTTTGAGTACTTTTTTTGTCTTCTCAATATTTACTTATGTTTTGTTAAACAAACTTGTAAAGATATAACTTGTTTGAACAGATATATAGATAAGTGTTTTTTTATATAGAAAATTATAAATAATTATTATTATATTGTGTATAGAATATAAGTATAGGTTCAAATTGCTATTATTAAAATATTTAGTGAGATTTTATTTCACTTAAAAAAACATATGCGTATGTGTGAAACATTATTAGACTAATTAGATACACTTTATCATAATAGGTTTATATATGGAATTATTTTAAGCTTATTAAAGTAATATTATATGGGTGCGTGAAAAACGTATCGACATTTTTTATTATACTTAAATATTTGATATGTTTGAGGACAAATATTTCGAGACATTTTTATATTTAGAAAATTAAAAAGATTATAATATATAGAGGATTTAAATCCTCGTGGTCGTGGATACTTAAAGCTGCAAAGTCAGTTTGGTTCATCCTTTTTAAGCTTTAAAATGGGTTTAATTATTGATTTATTTTATAGCTTTATCAAATAAAGTCCAAAAAATAAATCTTTAACACGCATTCCAGAAAATTTAAAATATATTATGGACATATTCCAAACCATATTCAGCTTATTATTTATGTTGTATATTATGCATTGATAGCAAAATTCTATTTAATAATAAAAGACAAAGGCTAGTCACATAGTACACAAATATCAGACGCTCACATATTCACTTTGACACCACAATATCCAATGAAAATACACTTTTCTTAGGTCCTTCTGACTATCGTGATACTTGCATTGCTTTTAAATGTTATTTTAGTTTTAACTTTTTTACTAATTTTATTTGTCTATATTGTATACCAATGTCTTAACACCATATTTATCGTTTTTCTAGATCTGATGATGTCTATATATTAGATGGTCAAATAAATACTATAAACAGAATATATTTTCGTATACAGGTATTTAAATACAATACATATTGACTTGACGTTAAAAATGTGAAAAAAAAACTTAAATTCAAAAAAACAATTAGATCTTGTGAAAAATCTAATGAAGAGAATAATTTAAATTTATGAAAGAAATCAAATCAAAATAAAGTAAACTTGTGAAAAAATTCAAAGAAGAATTAGATATTGTGAAAAAATTAAATTAAATTTATGAAAGAAATAAAATCAAAATAAAGTTAAAATTGTGAAAAAAAAAATCAAAGAAGAATTCTATCTTGAGTTCTAATCAAAATTTAAATTTGTGAAATCAATCAAATCGAAAGTTAAAAATAAAAAATTCAAAGAAGAATTAGATCTTGTAAAAAATCTAATCAAGAGAATAATTTAAATTTATGAAAAAAATAAAATCAAAATAAAGTTAAAATTGTGAAAAAAAAAATCAAGTTCAAAGAAGAATTATATCTTGAGAAAATTCTAATCAAAATTTAAATTTGTGAAATCAATCGAATCTAAAGTTAAAAATACAATTATATAAAAAAAAACCACAAGTGTTATTCTTATTTTTCTCAAAATATCTACTTCTATCTTCGAAAGCGGAACTGGGTTCCACTTTAGAATCAATGGCTTCAAGCAACATTTCTATAATGTGGTCTTCGGTGTGATCCACCATATTTTCGATGAGGTTGGTATATATAAGAAGCATATTATACAATATACATGCCAAGTTTCTAATATTTTAAATTTTAAATATGATAATTTTATGTTGTATAAAATCGAAAAGCCACATTATAATTATAATATTTATATAAAATCCACTCTCTCCACCTAAGGTATGTATGGTATACAGAAAACGAACTAAAAAAATAAAAACAAAAGTCTTCTACACAAATTTATTAACTTCATTTTATCGTCAATATATTTAATTGCGCCTTTTACTATAAAACATAAGTGTATCTGTATATTGATAAACGTTTTATAAATATTAGGTATGCCTCGCTCGCTATATTTATTATGAATGAAAAAGATATTTTCTAAATATTTTTATAAGAAAATTGATTTTAAATTGAATTAGCCCAGTTTTTTTATACAAAATAATGCTGTGCGAAATACAATTTATATAAGCTTCATTCATATGCAAGGTATACGATCTACAATTTCAACGTGGTTTTTCTTCATATTATACATAACGTGAATCAAATAATGCATATAAGAAACTACCTGGAGGGCATCTTCTGGTTTACATAAAACATTTTTCGCTTTTGAAATAAAAGGCAAATGTGTATTATTATCGCATATTTGTGTACCTATATGGAGAATTTTCCAAAAAGGTAAAGATATTAAATTTCAGACATTTACTACAGGTACACAAAAGGTACAAATGTCTAGTGTTACTTAAGTCTCTTGTGGATTTTTTATTCTATTCTATTTTTTGTGTATATTTTTTAAGAACACAAAGTTATTGTGCAAAAGTTATACCTGTGCTGGATGAGCGAACTCACTTTTAGAACATTGGATGTCGTCACGCATAGCATAAATATTTTAAAAGAATATTTTTTATGAAATAGTTTTTTGATGCAGAACCTTTATTATTATTTCCCAAAGGTCTTTCATTATGATTTGGTATAAAATAAAAAATAATATAAACATCGTCTGGATAAGAGCGAGAATTTTTTAAATTATTTGAGGTCTCGTATTATTTTGTTAATTTTGAAATGTCTTACTTCTTTTAGAATGCACGAAATTCGATTAAAAATCGTTAAAAAATATCAAAACAATGCGGTAGCTGTAGAAGGTATAGTTTAATTTGTTGTCTAAATCAAAGGATTTAATTATTTAGATTTAATTTCTATAATCCATGAATTTTTTCCTGTTTCCTGAATATTTAGGATTCCACGAAATTTGATTAGAAATCGTAAAAAATACCTAAATATTGCGATTTTTATATATAAAGGGCAGTTCAATTGATTAATTTTTTTCCATCTAAATCGAAAAGATTTATTTTTTTAAATTAAATTCATTAGCGATTTTAGCCTGTTTCCTGACTTTTTCCTTATCTGAAATTAATATTATAAGATTTTTAAACATTTAAGCTTTTTTCTTATCTCGCATAATTTTTCTTACCTCGAGAAAGTAGTATGGCGTGAGATGAGTACATTATTTATCGTATGAAATAGAACAATAAAAATACATCATTTTCATTTCCTTCTTTCATGTATATACGAAAATATTGCCTTACAGTTTAATTTCTTTTGACTGAGTACATAAGTACGAATTAAAATTCGTAGGTGCTTCCTTACAGAAAATGTTCATGCTTCGTGTCTGGTAAACAAGTATTTTGATAATTTTCATACAATAAGTGGGCCTTACAGGTTTTGATTTTGTTTTCCTTTGTGCAACAGTATACATATGTAGGTCCACCTTTTTCCCAGTTAAAATATATTTTAAGGATTATATATAGCAGTATTGGCATTTGGCAGTACTAAACATATATGTTTAGTTCAATTCCCAAATAAATTGTGTCCGGGTTATTTATTCTATTGAAATTTACAATCTACCTGTATTCTATAAAGTGTCATTGTACAAGTTTTGTTAAGCTAAATTTATATAAACACAAAAACCTTATTGAAAATAATCCTTTCATTGTATTTAAGTATATATACCATTCGTGTACAAACATTATTTATGCGAGTTGTATAAAAGCACAATATTTATTATATTTAGTATCCGGATATAATTTTAACAAAAAACATTTTTCTAATTTTAATTTTTAGACTATTCGCTGTAGAAAAATAAAATTATTTTTTAACCGAAATAAAATTAAACAAATATCAAATTTAATGTAGAAAATTTTAAAGTAATCAAAAAAATTGTATTTAATATAAACCAACTATTTATGTGAATTTTAAATAATTTAAAAAAAATATAAAAAATATATTCCTTTCATTAAAATTACTTACCGCATACATCAATCCAACCCTCCACCCGGCTAGGGTAATTTATTGTGCATATCCGATTTAAGTGAGGTCGTCGACCCATTTTATTATTCACGTTATCTCTCTTATATAAATGATTAATCCAGTTTCGCAAAGAATTTCTTTGCAAATTATTTAAAATCGTATATCAAGGCAAATAAAATAATAATATAAATATTATTATTATGTTGAATTAGCAACTAATCCCTGCTTAAATGCATTTTGATGGAAGAAGATTGTATATGAAATTCAAGTTAAAGATGATAAAATATACAATTTCAGTGATGTTTCTTAATGATGATGATCCGAATATAAAATTCACTTTATTTTATAATCACTGGGCAATTTGTATACCGGCTGCGCCATATATAAATATGACATTGATTTTTCTTCTTTGTAAAATATTTTTTTATGATAAACACGGTTATAGACAAATTATGAATTTTTATATAATAAACACAAATTAATAGTTTTTCTTATAAAAATTAAAAATTTTATTTTTCTATTGTCTTTTTTTAATAAAAAAATGTTGTTTTTTTTTCTATACCAAAAACAATAAGCTTATAATTATATAATTTTTATTTTATAAATAAAGCCCACACACTGGTTATAATATAATAAATAATTTAAGATATTTTTATATAGACGCAGACCTTTTTATTCCATTGAACAACACACAATGGAACAATAAAAAATTATTAAAACAATAAATTTATAGAATCCACCAACTCCTCCTAAGAACTAAAAGCTCACAACAACAAAAACCTAAACTTATTCCTTTTCCGAAATCAAATGTCTGTGGATACGAAAATTCTATAGTCTTGAGTACTAAAGGTGTATAAATCAAATATTACACCAAACTCTTATCTATATCTACACTATTAGCATATCCACGAACAAAAAATGCATTCATTTTATTTTTCAGCAATTAGCTCTTTTGCAGCTGATTGCGACCCACAATTTAGATATGTCGCGTTTGTTTCAAAGAATTTATTATCGAATATACAAAATGTTCTTATTATTCATATCAATTCATATTCAAATTGAATTTTTATTAAAAATTAATAAACAAATAAAATTTAAATTTTTGTTTATAAATAAACACCCGCATATGTATATAATATTTATGTAAATATACAAAAACCGATAATATTCTACAGTTTTGCAAAATTTAAATTACCCGCGTATGGCGCACAAACTCCTCAGTATACGTATACGCGAAACCGTCAAGTCATACGCTCTGTGAGAAACTGCTGCAATTGTAGTTTTTCTTTTGCTTCTTCAGCTGGCTTCTAACTTTTTTTTTCGTAAAAGCTTTGTATGGTGGAGCGAAACCAGCATAATATACCTTCTTAAGTGCCATAATATAACATATCTATATAGTTGTTTTTGAGAAGGGACGCGAACTAAATATAATATTTATTTCCAAAAAAATAGTTGTTGTTTATCGGCATATGTAAAAGAAATGTAGGTTAAAATTGCATATCATTTTTGGGTCGAGTTTTCTTTATTGAAATATCAAAAATCAAAATTCAGTCTTGAACAGACCTTGTTGTTTGAAAGATCAGGAGTCCCACCAGGCCCGCACCTGATCATACTTTCAAAATACAATGAGTCTATTTCAAACGATATATTATATTTTTCCCGTGTTCTATATTCTGTCAAACAATTTAAAATGTTTTATTAAACATCAAGGAGTGTACACTGTACATGTTTAGTTGAAAAAGAAAGACAAATAAGAAAAAATCTTGATTATTCATAAACTTTCATTAAACATAAATTTAATTCTTCAAATAAACTTACGAAGAGAAGTTAATTTAAACAAAAAATAATACTTGTAAAATATACAGAAGCATACAAGTGACGCTAAAAAAATAATGAAAAAACTATATCTTAGTCAAAATTTCTTCTAAAATCTAAAATTACCGATTTAGATGGAAAAAATTAACTAATTGAACTGCCTTCTATAGAAATCGCAATCTTTCGATATTCTTTAACGATTTCTAAACGAATTCCGGGAAGTCTAAAATAAACAAACAAAAAATCGTATAATATTTCTTATTCTGTCAGTTCGAATCCCTAACATTTTGTGAATTTGAATAACTTTTTAAGAGCCAACTTTATACAAAATAATCTCTAGCTTCAAATAATGATAAGGGGAAAGAGATTTATTTATAGTACAGCTGTTTCAATATACAGAAATATACCAAATTAAAGAGACCGTACAAAAATAAAACAACAATTTTACTCTCAATGTTATGTTTATATGTACGCCATGAGCAATGAGCATATGGAGTATAATATTATATAGAGATATGGTGAACAAGTGCATTTATTTGCATTTTTATAGATACAAGTCACTGCGCAATCAACGAGTCTTAACAGCTGTTAAATATGCAAAATCGTAGTATAAAAAACATCTTTGTATCATGTAGTACAGAAGATACTGTTCAAATTAACTTTTTTCTATCGAATGGAATGTCCACTGTGGGATTTGATGTCTGAGTTTTATCAAAATTTTAAAGTTTAAATGGTAAACCACCCAATTTTACAATATTTTAAAATAAAAAAAATACATTTTATGGTTCAATTATTTGACTTTTATAATTCTTTAAATATTTTCACAATTTTTCTCTTTTTTAATTAATATTTAATTTTAATTTTTGTGATAGGATAATTCATATTTTTATAATTTAACATTTTGTTGTCGCAACTTCATTCTCAATATTTTTTAGATTATTTTAAAAATAGTTAAAAAAAAATAAAAATATTTTTATTATCTGATAAGTTATTTTTAATATAAAAAATTAATGATATAATTTATTTTGATATTCAAATTAGAAATAAATTTCTACATTATTGTAATAAACCAACTGGTGGATACAATTATTGGTGAGAGGTCATTTAGATAATTTATTTGTAAAGCATATCACTTTTTCAACTAGATGTGTAGATACAAGGTGAACACTTCTTAAAATCACTTCGACCCGATAAAAATAATTTACGCTGATATTTTAAAAAGGTTTACATACTATTTTTTATAGGGAAAACTTTAAAAACTACATAAGCTGCGATCAACAAGGACGATCTAATTGTAAAGCACGAAAGAAAATACTAAGTTGGGTTAAATTTACTTATAATTCATTTTCTTTACCTAAAGGCATCGATTAAGGAACGGAATGTTAGCAAAGAGTGTGTATTAGTTATGGTGGGTTTTATTCGGTAATCTAATGGCATTATTGAAATTAAAAAATAACTTTAATTTGTCGAATAAAGGGCTCCAGAATTGAGTTCAATTTAAAAATATATGTCTATATTTTCGAACTTGGAACTGATTTTAAGGAGGGGAGATTGTATAGTCGATATCCCGACTTTCAAAAACTCGGCAAGGCAAAATCCCGACCTTTTTAATAATCCCGAACTGCAAAATCCCTACTTCGAATCTCGACTTTCAAAATCCCGCTTTTTAGCATAAAAATAATAATATAAAAGTCGGTATTTCGAACCAGACCCTTTAAGGAGATCTCATTGAAATGTTTACTAGTAGTTTTGATTTATTTACTTTTTTTCAAACTTCAGAAAAAACTACTTTTAAAAATTTTATCTTTAGGACAAGTTTTTTTTTGTTAATAAAAATAAGTTTTAAAATTAATACAATATTTAAAAAAAACAGAAACTGTATATTTACGTTAGGTTTGCAGCCTCTAATTTTTAGCTACCAAATTTTAATAGTTTATTTTACTAATCTATATGTTTCAAACAATGTTTACTGCTTCTTCAAATTTTTACATTTTAATATTTTTTACATCTATTTTTTAATAATAAATTTTAATGTGTTGTATTTTTTTTCCTTTCTTATAAAGTGTAGGTGATATTTAATTATTTTTTTGTTATAAAGATATAGTTAAGCATTTCGAAAATTTCTGTTTTTTTTTTTTAATTTTTTAGTTTTATCTTTGAAAAATAAATATTAAAATTCAAAAATTGCTTTTATTTTTTTAAACACGAAAAAAGCAAAATGATTTTAAAAAAAATGTATTAAATATATAGACAGGCACGCTCTTTTTGAATTCTTTTTCGTTATGTAATTGTAAATTTAGTGATTTTTAGTTATTTAATGTTTATAAATATAGTTTTTGGTGTGTGTGTGTGTGGTAGTAATAGTTGTTTTCATTAAAGTTATCAATAAATATATTTTTTTATATTCCACAAGTCCTTTACATTTCTTCACTTACTTCCGATTCAATGTCACTGTTATTTTCGCTGACCGTAGCTTCGGTCGGTTCGACCATAGCGACACGAGCATATTCGTCGGTGTCGATGCTTTTGCAGAAGTAAATTGCATATTTTAATTTTTCCAATAGAACAATCTGTAAAAATAATTAATTATTTTTTTGAAGGCATTGGTTGCGCTTAATTTCACAATAATATTAAGATAGAAATGCCAATTCTTACCTTACAAGAATACCGTGGCATTTTCAGTAAAAAGAAACACGTATATGATTCGGGCAAAAAATGATCGGGCGGTTGATATTTGTCCAACACTTGCAGCACAAAATCACGTCCACGAAAATCGGCAATTGTTCGTGGTAGCCGAGTGCGACCCCATACAAATCGCAAAAACAATGATCGCTCCTGATTGGAAAACTCTTCCATAACTTCCCAGAACCACAATACAAGCGGTGAATTGGCTTCGATTCCTTTGTATGTGGCCACCGATTTGAGCAGTCCCAATGGTATTTCTGGCGAACCACAAACCATTGCCTGGAAGAAAGAAAAAATGTTTGAAGAAAAATAATAAATTTAAACATTTTCTTTGAATTACCTGCAACTGTGATGCTGTGAACAACGATAGCAAAGGAACCGGAATTACCTTTGACATGCCATCACGAACAGCCTTAACTTGTTCATCGAATTCGTGGAGACGATGACTAAGAGCAAGACGCACGTATTCGTGTTTATTTTGTGGTGTTATTCGGGTGTATCTGGAAAACAAATAGTATAAATTAGAAAATATTTAAGAATTTAAATCCAAAGTGGAAAGATACCTTGTCGACAGCGGAACCTCATGCCCTCGGGCCGATGGTGTGGAAAATGGTAGCTCAAGTGTTTGAAACACCTTTGGATCATCGTCCATATCACGAATGCAAAGTAAACTGGCCACATAATCACGATCCACTTCGGTTAAATCAGATGGTCGTAATGAATCGCCGGTCAATTGACGCCACACGGGTTCGGCAAGGCTGTAAAATTAATATTAAAGAAAATATATTAAAACAGAAACAGAAAATCCCTTACTTTAAACTTAATGGTGATCCAGTACGTACTGCAATTCCCATTAAAACACCTAAAAATCTAAACATATTCATTTGTAGCACAGACGTTAGCGTCGGATCCAGCAGGAAGCAATCACGATTGGCGCCAGCTTCGCCACGTCCATTTGGCGTCTGTATTAATAGCGGAACACTTCCATTCTGTAGTTCATCACACATTTCAGCAATCGATTCACTAAATCCACCGCCACAATCGTCCACACTTTCGCCAACGAATTTCACCTTCCACACACGATGTGGCAAATATAACGCTTCTTGATTTAATACTGGCAATTTTTGTACCATTTGTCCGAATACACTTTTCAGTCCGTCGACACCGGCCAATCCACCGCCACAGCGATTTCGTGAACGTTTCACTTGTATTCGATTTAATTCTATCACAGGACCATGTTGTTTATCACGTACCATTGTCGTCTGAATAACCTTACGGAAAGCTGCTTCTTTTATGCTATAAACTAATAGATCTTTAAGTGCGCCCAACGACAAACTGCCCGATATCGGCAGCATAGCCAGACACGGACACAGCAATTCGGAGAAGTGATGCAATAGAACGAGCCTAGCATGCAGTGTATCGGGCGGTAGTTCTCGAACGAAATCATATTCTAGTGGTGGAACTGGGGGTGGCCTAGCTCCTTCAGTCAATTGCGTCGTGGACAAGGCCAACGTATGCGCTGAACCACATGTTACCTTAACAATATGTTTACCTTGTAATGCAGTCACCAGACGGGGACGTTGTATGGCACTTACAGTTCCATCACCCAATTGGCCTTCGTCATTGTCGCCCCACGTAAACACTTCGCCATTGTCACTGCAAGCGACACAGTGCAACGATCCAGTTGCAATAGAAACAATTTTCTTTCCCTGTAAAGCAGCAACTTTTTTGGGTCTACGCACATGATCTACGGTTCCGTGTCCCAGTCGATGATAGTCACCCTTGCCCCATGTGTAAACTGCACCAGATCTTGTTAGTGCAACCGAAAACTGTGATCCACATTCAACTTTGTTTACACCCAAACCAGCTAAACTTTCAATTTTCATCGGAACCTTGCAGCCATCCGACCCGCCACGTCCCAGTTTACCATAATCGCCATCGCCCCAACTCCAAACATTATCATCGTCGGTGATGCAAAGTGTTTGAGCATCACCCGATCCACAAGCTATATCGACAGCTCGATAATTTAGCAGTGCATCGACAACGATTGGTCGCAACTGATCCTCTGAATCACCATGGCCAAGCCGACCATAACGTCCTTTACCCCAAGTTAAAACGTGTCCAGTTGTTGTTATACATGCCGAATGAGCACTGCCACATGCAATGTCTACTACTCCAATTCCCGAAAGCGATTCAATCAGCTTGGGTCGGTCATAGTTGACACGATTGCCATGGCCCAGTTTACCATCCTCCCCTTCACCCCACGAATAAACCTCGCCATCAGCTGTCAGGGCTAAACAATGTTTTCCACCCGAATTTACCGCCACCTTTTTTATAAAAACATGTTGCAGTGATTCAACCAACATTGGTGTCGAAAATGAATCAGTTCCACCTATACCCAGCCGACCACCAGCACCATATCCTGTAGAAAATAATTTTCCATCTGGCGTAACAGCGTACAGTGTCTGCTCGCCACCGGCCAATTGAATTGGTCTTAGTAAGCTGAGCGATTCACATGGGGTGGGGGATTTAATACGACCTCCTTCCAAACCGCCAAGTTGTCCACGATGATTGTGTCCCCATCCGTAAATCGTGCTGGCACCACCCCAAGATAGTGCCCAATCTTCAGGTCGCCGGCTAAGCCATTGTAGCAGTTGTCGATCATGTTGTGCCTTGAAAATTTGATGATCTTCTTGTAAATATTGATTGAAATCGGACGATTTTGTAGCCACATCTGATTGCTCTGGAACGTTGGCTAACGAGATAACCGAATCAATGTACTGTACCAAGCTTGATGTGGATGATGTGTACGGTGTTGAAACTGAACCCTGGTCTTTCAATGATGATGTGGATGCAGTGAGGGCATTGCTTACTGTGCCCAACGATTGATTGGGTAGCATATCGGCAATCTTTTTTCTCACTTCCATTATAAATGGACGCGGTAATGTGACTCGATTGATCAAAGATTGAGCAACCCGAACCGCACTACAATATCGTCTAAACCAAGCCCATTTATGCATATCGGAAGCCGGTAACAACGAGTCTAATTGCATATCACAAGCTAGTGCGGCCAATGTCTTAAAATATTCAGCGTGCATTAGATGGACGCCGCCTCTTACTTGCGCCTCTTCATATTCGTACTGTCTTAGCAGGCCCGGTATTATTGGCATCAAGAATGACGTTAACGAAGGATCAAGTGGTTTTGGAGCATGTTTTGATGTGAGGATTGAATGAAGTTTTTTCAACGCCCATATTCGCTGTGGCGTCGTCAATGTACTTAGTTGAGCACACGCTGCAACAGCTGCTGCCAGACGCAACAAAATACTTTGTGATTGAGGTTCGAGTCGAGAGTCTAACAGAGCCATTACTAAATCCATTGATGGTTGCGAAAGAATGGCTCGATCTGAACCCAACTCTTGCAAGAAGAATGGTGGCATAATTGCGTGAACCCAAAATTTCCAACCCCAACCATTAACGGAAGAATCACTGGTGAATTTCCATCGCATTTCATCGCCTGGAATTCGAATTTCTGGTGCCCATTGCGCAAATTCTCGACCCGAACGAGTTGCAATCACCCGACCTGAACCATCCATTATGATGAGTGGATCATTCCGTTTTTCCGTCGAACATTGTGTATCGAATTCTAGGCGTAACGCTTCGACTCCGGGAATTTTAACATGACCAACAAGGGTTATATCATCAATGTAGGGGTGACTAGTTTCCTGTACTACTGGCTTTGGCATTTTGCCCAAGAAATGCCGGGACGTACATAGATCTTCCAGTTCAGTAATACAAGTTTCCAAGATCATTATGCCAACGGATGGATTATTAACACCCAGAGCAATCAATGTGTTTGCAATTGTTTGTGATGTGCAAGCGGATCCAGTGCGTCCTGCAACACTCAATTTCAAAAGTTCCACAAGACTTTTGGCTTCACTTTCTCCCAGCAGCGATGTAAATTCGTCCAGCCCCAAAACTCCATTCTCATTAATCACTTCATCTTGATGGGTCATGGTGGCGGCCATCACTGACATGGCGCTGGCTGACATCTTTGAATGTTTCTGTGTCGCATTAACACTTGATATAGAAGCCGACAGAGACATTGATCCGTTTAGTGATTGGAAGGCACTAAGTGGACCAGCAACTGGTAGAGCAGGTGCAGCATCACTGTCAGGTGTGGAGTCTTGTGCTGCCTGAACCGCAACAGGTTCCGCTGGTCCTTCGCCACCACCATGAGCAATAGTCTCCTCTTGCTGGTGATTTGAGATGGCTGCATTGCTGTGCATTCCTTCTAATTCTTGAAAATAATGCTCACTGTCTCCGAACTTCTCGATAAATGAGCCCAATTGACTATGGCTTGTAAGCGCAGCTACTATGCATTGTCTAGCTTGTATGATGCTCATTGCATTTAAAACATGATTGAGAGCAGTTTGCCGGGCACCGTACGATTCTAACGATAGTAGTACTTGAGATAAGGATGGTTTTTGTTGTTTACCGTTTCCAACGGTTTGTTGTTGCGGTTCTGAATCATAAATGCCCAAGCTATTACTACCCAGTGGATCTTTTGATGTGGAAAATGGCGTTGGTTCTTTTTTATCTTCTTCAGCAGGACTTTGAGGTAGACTCCATGCAACTGAATGACTACTGCCACAAGCCACGCGATTAACAAAAATATTTTCCAGACCAGCAACAGCACATGGCTTCTTGTTGACAGCAGTTGTTCCGGTTCCTTGTTGGCCATGATCATTGTCACCCCAGGCAAAAACTTGACCTGTATCGGTTACAGCTAGACAATGAAGTGCCCCAACCGCAACATGTACAACTTTATGGCCACGCAGTCCTTGGACCGGTGTTGGTTTACGAACATGATTGTCAGACCCATGACCCAATCGGTAATAGTCACCCTTGCCCCAAGTCCATACTTCACCATTTTTGGTCAGTGCTAAACTAAACTGAGCGCCACATTGAATTTGAACTACACCAACACTTGTTAGACGATCTATTTGATGTGGCGCCGAACAACCTTCGGATCCACCACGCCCTAATTTTCCAAAATCACCATCACCCCAGGAAAATACGGCTCCAGTTTCGGTCAAAGCCAAAGTTTGTGCATCACGACTACCACATGCCACCTGCACAACACGATGTTCTAGCAATGCTGTTACTAATTTTGGTTTTAGCTGTGTACCATTGTCGCCATGTCCCAGTCGACCATATTCACCCAAACCCCAAGTGTATAGTTCACCAGAACTTGTAATGGCCGCCGAATGCGAAGATCCGCAAGCAATATCACGAATCCGCTTTGACCGCAATGTTTCAATTAGCTTTGGTTTGTCTAAAGTCAAACGATTGCCATGTCCCAATTTTCCATCTTCTCCTTCACCCCATGAAAATACTTTGCCATCTAGCGTCAAGGCCATGGCATGTTTTCCACCCGAATGAACGGCTACCTTTTTAACAACATATTGACTAAGAATGGGAACTTTTCGTGGTGTCGATACATTATAATTATGGCCCAATCCCAAGCGACCATTAGTTCCTTCACCGCATGCATACACCTTTCCGTCTTGCGATACAATAAAGAGAGATTTCGAACCGCCCGCCAAATAAACGGGACGTAATTGACTGAGAGTTTGTGAGAATGTTGGTAATTTTATTTTCGATCCTTTCAAACCGCCCAATTGTTCTTTGTCATTCAGACCCCAAACCAGAACTTTGCATTGATCTTTTGACGCATCATCCGGATAAGAATAGGACGAAGATGAGCTTGGTTCAAATGTTGAATCCAATTCAGTTGACAAGAACGAAGCGTTCATCAGCATTAAATCCAGATCGGTTTGCTTACGACGTCCAATAATGTTAAGTCCATGAATTTTGCATTGGATGCCATTGTTACGACAAAGCTTGACGACAATCTCGATCCAATGATAATATTGACGAATTTCAGACAAAAGTGTAACATTGACATCGGTCGGTTTTACCGATACCCAACTAAAATCTTTCATTGTGTCAATGCTATCGCCAACTCGTACTACAATTAACGATGGCATGTGTGAATTATCTGAAGGACTCACAGTCAAGGCTAGCATATTTATTAGAACGTTTTCATGCATTTCAATGCGAACCCAATGACGACCACCTTGAATACTTGAACTTTGCCAATAATTTGAAGATTTGTCCAGTAAATGTTTAGCCATTGTTTCATTCGATGATACGGTCAATGAACGAATGCATCTAAATGGTAAAATATTTTATTATTTCTCTATTAATTGTATTAAGACCCTACCTTGACCAATCCTCAACTATATCACCACATGTTTGGACGTCCCCATTTTGACATTGCGGTGCGGATGAATTACCTTGACACACCAATTCCATTTCACTTAATTCTCCGGTCCAACAAAATTGTTGTGGAAAATCCACAGTTACGTCTCGGTCATTAATCGATGTCACAACACCAACGCTACCTCTAATCACGGAGCCCCATTTATAGCGCGGCATTGATACATTTGACCTAATTCGAACATGTGAACCAACCAATATAACATTTGATTCATTCGACTGGGAATCATCTTTTGGTGGTTCCAACAGTTCAATGTGAACAAAACACATCCAATACGTGGCCCCATGTAGCTGCCAATCAACTTGAACATTTAGATCGTGCAATCCTTCGGTGTCGACCTTGAGAACTGTGCCTATGTCACCCTTACGAATCTCCTCAAAATCACGACAACATTTCACCGTCATGCCTGGAATGACCAGACCTCGGACATACATTGCATACTCATCAACCGTCTTAAAATCGTCTCTTTGGGCGTATTTATTCTGTTTTAAGGAGAAAATTATTTTCTGAAAATAAAAATAAGAAACCGATCTTACTGAAGCATCATTAGCCGATGAACCCTCCACTGTTTCCACGCTATCCGAATCAGAATCAGCATCAAAATCATTATTCGTACTATTTAGTGGTTTTGAACTTCCGCCACCTTGTAACGGTGGACATTGTTCGGGATGTTCCAGTATCCATTGGACAATATGATCAGCAATTGGTGGTACGGCATCTGAGTGAGAGGCTAAAATACGAGAATTAATACAACTCTCTCTTTTTTCTGTTATAAAACTTACTTAGATTTTTCATTGCCAAATCGACACTTTTACGCGAAAATCCCATTTCCATTATTTGCAAAACTAATGGACTCGGTGGCAGCAGTTTTCTGGCTGTACTAGAAAGCGATGTTGGTACAGCAACACTACCACTTCGTCGGCTGGCATTTGAACCGAAATTGTTTGAACATTCACTTGACGGAGTTTGCTGATCATCGGATATCTAAACAATTTTTAGAAGAATGTAAATTATAAGCCTGCGATATTGGAAGGTAAAGAAACCTACCCCATCATTGTAAATAGGAACGCCATGAATGAGTGTGGGTTGAACGGGCGGTGGAACGGGTCTTGCGATCATAGACAGCGGAGTATTCATTTCGGAGTGTACATGACTGGCCAACAATTGTGAAACATTAAGCGCAGCCAAAGCCAACTCATTATAGGAATATTGAGCTTTTAATGGATTCGCTTGAGTAGCCCGAGCCAACATTGTCTGGATTAATAATTCAGTATCGTTAATTTGATTGTTAGGTTCATCACCGGCTGCCGAGGATGATGATGTTGTAGCATCCGGTTGACTTTCACGTGATACATTTTCATTGTCATCTTGATCGCTCAGGCTTTCACTTGAACTGTAGCGAGAAAGGCCGGGCGCACGTTGTCTTAGAATTTTACGCAATGAACTTTGATGACGAAATAATACGCACGTTGCATTTAACGATGCCAAGTGTAATTGTTGGGCACGCAACAATTGTACATTTATATTTCCAGCAATATTGGTCTTCCATTCTGGTGGTCCGTTCAACAGAATAGTCCATGAATTTAAAAGCATTTCGTTTAATGGTAATTTGGACAAACTAAACGCTCCAATGTCTGCCAATTCTTTCGCTGCTGATACGGACAATTTCTTAACATCTCCCGAATTATGAACGATAACAATGGCTTTGCCTTTCTGTGTAAAACTAGTTATTGTTCCACGCTGTCCTTCGTGTGTCAAGCACAGTCCAATGCGAGGTCTTGTATCACATCCACCAACCACATTTAGTGCAGCGACAACAAGTGGCTTCTCCACGTCGGCTATATTTTGTGTGTCAATCTCGACAACTGGTTGCATTATTAGCTCCGTTGCAATGCAAAGTTTCTGCGAAATGTATGAAGTTATGGCCGAGTTCCACAGTGGCATTGTGTGAAGTTTACGCAATAAGGAAATTGTTTCCTCTGCAACTGTGCCTGAATGCGAGGCGCCCAACAACACCCTAGCCTTAACGTCAGCCGGATTTTGTACTAGTGACAAATCGTTCGGACACAACAAGCAAATATTTCCCAGGCATGCGAATAGTTTCTCCACCAAATCATTGGTTAAATGTTGTTCATTATCGTCCCAATTGATAAGGGTCGCCTGCAACAACCGCAACGATTGGACCTTCTTAAAAACATCCTGTTCAGATGTTATCGGTGCATTAAGAATTTCAATGTGTAGGTTTATCCAAACTGGCGTGGTTAAAAATCGCGAAAGCGTTTGTGATGCAGAAATGGCACGCAAAAACCCTAATGTAGTCCAATGTTCCAAACCCAAATTCAAAAAGCCCATTTTTGACGAAAGTACCGAACGGAACATGGAAGCAATACATGCGACGGCTGACTTCTCCATTTTATCGCCATTTTGTCCCACACATACTGAAATAATCTTCAACATTTTCGTGCAAGCATTTTTTAGCAGTTTAGTCGGATGGGAATTGCCTGTCAATTGCATTTCGACCAATGAAATGTCGTCTTCGGTTTCAGTGTCAGGAGACACAATATTGGAAGCATTATCGGCCAACCTCAAGTCGTATTGACCCTCCTTACCCATACGATATGAATTTGTTGTACCATTATCCCACTCAACTCGCACCCACCTGCAAAAATAATTGAATTAATTAAATGCATCAAATTTATCACTGAATCTCAGAAACTTACCCATCTTCACCAACTTCACTGATAATACGACCTTCACCTGGTGGTGGACCATCTTGGTCACCCCATTTCCAATCCGTTCCACGAACGATACGCGTTCCGATTTTCATTAGTTTGGCCAACTCGGCACCAGTCACATGGGTCTTGGATGTTTTCTGTGGACAGGGAAATTTTGGATCAATTATTTATTTCATCCAAATCATTACTCACCTTAATAATAGTGTCTTCATAGACAAATGATTGTTCACAGCCAACTTTAACCGAAGCGGCAGCCATATCTCCGCCAGTCTGCCGCAACAATCCCAAAATACTGCCTAACGCTCCCGAATTAATAATCAAACTCATTTCATTGCCACCGAAATCTTTCGACAGTATGCCAAAGACACTCAACAAA
>JANSTW010000008.1:0-41789 GCA_027564275.1 Diadocidia ferruginosa | reverse complement strand
AAGTAAAATAAAATAAAATAAGAAAAAATTAAATTAAATAAAAAAATAATTGAAATTAAATATAATAAAATAAAAAAAATAAAAATACAATTCTAATTTAATTTTCGTTTTAAATTTCTACTAAAAAATATTTTTTATTAATTATATTAAAATGCAATTTCATCGACTCTCTACTACGTGAATTTGACAAACTTTCCACAATCAGCCTTTATCTTCATGTGTTGCCTGAGGCTGGATATTGTTTTAAATGGCTTTTTACACTTTTGACACACTTGCAATCGTCCACATTCATGTCTCTTATGCACCGAATAATGTGACTTATAGATAAACGACAGACCACAACAATGAACCCGATGATCCAATTTATTTTTGCATAATTTGCTTTTCGCATTACAATCCGTGTCGTTTGTACCTGCCGCTGATGGCTGTTCACTGTCAATTATATTGTGCATAAGGGCAATCTTATTGTAGTTCAGAAAGTCTGTGGCAATGAAGTCTGAAACAAAAATTGAGAATCAATTAGAATTTATCTATTTGCTATGACCCTGGGTCATTTGGTTTTTACCGTTTAGTGTTTCTGTTTGTTAGTAACAGTTAGTAAATTTTGATACGGTTAATAGTTACAGATTTATTTTTTAAAACACATTTAAAAAAAGCAACATTTGAAATAATTGAGTATATTTAGTATCGTTAAATTTTAGTACTATTTTTTTTTAAACTACAAACTATTTCCGAATACTGAAATAAAGCAGTTTTACTAAAAAATGTTTTAGTAATTTTTTTATTAAAAAAAAATAACTTAAATTTACTAAAAAAAATCATGTGAAAAAAATTACAAATTTTTAGAACTGTAACAAAAAACATTTTGTCGGATACTAAAATTGAGTTTTTAGTACTAAGCTCTTTGGAATTTTAATTAACTTACGGATAAATGAATTAATTTGTAGACCGATAGTTGTTTGTATTACTAAATGATGTGGCAAGATTTTCTTGAAATTGTACTAAAAAATAATTTTCCTAAATGTTTATTTCAAGAGTACTAAATATTTATTTTGTTCTGAACTACACATAAATGATTCTACCCAATATTTATTTTTAATAAAAAATTACTAAATCTTTTGAGAATTTAATATAAATGTTTGGTACTAAATTTATATTTAGGACTAAGTTTATTCTTAGTACTAAAAGCTTATTTGTTGTAATTAATCTAATTACCAATTTGTAAGTAGATTTTCTTAAACTTGTACTAAAAAATGTGTCTTAATATTTATTTTTAGTAAGAGTACTAAATATTTACTTTTTAGTATTCAGTTTTAGAACCAAATATAAACATTTAGAAGAATCTAAACTTTAGCGCTTATGGCCGTAGTCCCTAACGGACCCGCCCTTGGGGGACCTTCACTACGAAAACCACTATAACACTTGGCGCTCTCCTCCCTCCTTGGACGAGAGAAGGGGTCAAAGTTTGGTCAAAATTTACGAAGAATTGATATTTTGGGAGAGTTTGAGGGGGATGGGGGGTGGTAAGGGATGTATGGTGTCAAAAAAAAGGTCGGAAGTCTGGAAAGATCCCTCCTTTGAAGGGAAAAAAACATTAAAGGAGCAGGAGCCGAGAAAAAAGATCTAAATATACAGTTCCTGTATATTTTACATAATCAGGGAGCTGCCGCGTCCGAACCCACTGCTTTGTATTAATTTTCTTATCATGAGAGGCTTCCGCCCCTCAGACCCCCTGCTCTATCACAATATTTTTCTTTTCTAATTATTTTTTAAAAGTAAAATGTATATTTTTTTATTAAACACTTCCGACACAGGTCACACCAGACACGGAAAAATATCGGTTTCTAAACTTATATGGCTAAATGCTTTCTAAGTGTCTAACTTTTATTTGACACCCCACCAACATTTTTTATCTCAGCCTCGCCCCCCTACGAACAAATATATGAAAAAAAAAGATTTTTGTCCCTCCCACATACATGGAGTGTTGGATTTGCCCAACTTTTTTTTACAAATTATAGGTATTTGTTATAACTTTTATCTGATACCATACACCCCTTACCTGCCCCCCCCCCTCAAACCTTCCCAAAATATAAATTTTCCTGAAATTTTGACCAAAGAGGGCAGGAGGGAGGTTCCGTTAGGGCCTAGGGGCCATAAGTGCTATAGTGTTTAGCCAACATTTCTACTAATTATTTATTTTTACAAAAAAAAAATTTTAGAACTAAATACAAATGTTTAGTACTAAAAGATATATTTAGAACTAAACTTGTTCTTAGTACTAAAATCTGGTTTGTTATAATTAGCATATATTTAAGCTTATTTTTAGTACTAATTATTTAAGTCTAGTTCTAATTTTTTTTTATCTAATATAATTTAAAAAAAAACTCCTCTCTCCTTGATTTGTCAAGGAGAGAGGAGAAGGAAATTGGAGTACTCCAAGTGTTATAGTGGTTTTAGTAGTATGGAAGGGCCAACATTTCTACTAATTTTATTTATTTTTACTAAAAAATAAATTTATTTTTAGAACTAAATACAAATGTTTAGTACTAAAAAAATATATTTAGAACTACGTTTATTCTTAGTACTTAAATCTTGTTTGTTATAATTAGCATATATTTAAGCTTATTTTTAGTACTAATTATTTAATTCTAGTTCTAAATATTTTTTTTATCTAATGGAATTAAAAAAAACTCTCAATTCGCTTAGAATACATTTTTTTTAACGTCTAATTGGAAGCGATTCCTCTTAATATTAGTTAAAATCAACTTACACTCGTTTTAAGTTTTTTTTTTCTTTCAACAAATAGACTAAATTATAAAAAAGAATATTTAAAAATTTTCCAAATTATATTAAATTACAAGAAAAAACATTTATTTTTTTTTCGTTAAAACAAAAGCAGTTATTTTTATTTATTTTTTATAATTTTTTTAACAACAAAAAAAGATAACTAAAAACTTAAAATTAGAAAAGAAAAAAAACGTTTTTTTAAATTTGTTCAGTGAATTTTTTTCGTTAAAAAAACTATTTTTTCGTTAAAAAAAACTTTTTTTTTTTAATTTAATATCTAAGAAATATTTAATTAAAACAAAAACAAATAAGAAAACAAATCATTGGGAATGGAATGTGTAGGTTATAATATAAATTATGTAAAAAAAATAGCTGATGTTAAATTATCACTTTAATTTATTTTTTATAGAATTTTCCTTTTTTTAGTTAAAAATTTAAAAAAATAGTAACTAAGAAGAACTTTTTTTAAAATATAATTTAAAAAAAAAATCCACAAAAAGGCGATTTTTGTGATTTTTTTTTTTATTATTTTAAACAACTGGTACAGCAAAAATAAAAATAAAAAAAAATATTAGAAGATTGTTTCAATCCATGTTATAATTTAACTTTGGGTCTTAAACACTTAAAATTAAAAATCTAAAAACAAAACCTAACCTATAAAAAAGTTACACTAAAAACAATTTGTTTTTTATTTAACTTATTTTGTTCTATATATTGATATTTTCTAATTTATTTTTAATATTTATTACAGTTTATTTACAATGTTTTTAGTTTTTATTACAAAATTTATTTTAAAGTTAATAATTTCTTTAGTTTTCTTTTTATATATTTAAAGTTGTGAGTTTTTTTTATTGATATAATACTGTCTCTAAAGAAGAATATTCAACATTTTACAAAAAAAAAACTGTATTACCCAACAAGTTTGGTTAAAAATTAAAATATTTGTTTTTTTACATCACAAAAAACAAAAACAAAAACAAATAAATTTTAAAAACTTTTTAAATTAATATTTTTGGATTTTTTATTTAAAATTTTATAATAAATTTGCAATTATTCCTCAAACAATGAAAACTTATAAAAAAAATTACATTTAACAATTACATAAAAACATTTTTTTTTTTTTAAATAATAATAAAACAAAATTAAAATAAAAACATTAAAGTTAAAATATTTTTTTTAACAATTTTAAATATTAAATTAAAAAAAAATTTAAATCATATTAAAAAAAAAGAATATAAAAAACTATAATAAAAAAAAAATAAAAGACCAGTTTAAAAAAAAATTGCTATTAAATTAAAAAAAAAAATCATAATTAAACAAAAAAAAATTTAAAAATGCAATAAAAATAAAGAATTTAACAAAAAAAAAAAAGTTAAAAAAAGAATACAGGCAAACACAATAAAAAAAGACACCAGTATAAAAAAAATTGATAATTTTGTTTTCTTTTTTTTTTTGTTAGTATAACTATATGAATGAGGTATAACTGGTCACATGTTTTTTTTTATTTTTTGTGCTTAAATTTAAACTTACAAAATAAAATAGGAAAACATTTTTTTTTTCAAAATGGCGCTATTTATATTTAAACAACAGCAGCAACTGGAATAATAGCACAATATTTACAAATTATTGTTTTGTCGCAAACTAAAAGTATTTTTTTTTTTAAATTTGTTTTTCGCTATTCCTTTTTACATTAAATTACAAAAAAAAGTGTTGAACTAACAAAAAACAAAAAATTAAAAAAAGAAACGGAAAACTTATATTTTTTTACATCTTAAGACTAAACATTTTTTTTCATGTCCATTAGTAGAGGTAATAAAGTAATAATTTTTTCTGCGAGGAAAAATTATTTTAAATTTTGGATTAGTTTTTAATCCGGCATTTTTAAACAATTTTCATGATTAAAAGGATTTGCAAAGAAAATGTGATGCAAACAAAAAATGGCCACATAAAACTTATGCTTTACTACCCATGCGGTTTTTGCACTTTTTCATGTGACGCTTAACATAGTAAACCGAACAATAGGAACGCTGACAAAAACGACATTGCAGTGCTTGGCCGCACTCCCAACGCTTGTGATAGGCGTACAAATTCTCGTAGCTAAACTTTCGACCACATTCACATATAACAGTTTCTTCGAATTTCCGTGATTTCTGGGGACTTTTATTCAGATAATATTGTTTTCGTTCCTTCTTGATGGGGCGCCCCAATTTTATTGTTGCATCGTCTTCGTCCAGCGGATCTTGCCTCAGTTCCAGCATATCATCTATACAATAGTATTCATCTTCTTCGTCGTACAGATTTTCAACATCATCATCGTCTTCGCCTCGTCCATCTTCCGAATCAAAGGTCATATCTGTATATATATGTGGAGATTTAAAAATCAAATATTTTAATATTAACAAAAACATTTTTTAAATTTAAATTATTAAATCTATTCTACCCACTACGCAATTAAATGAAAATGTCAAAAGGCAATTTAAACAAGTTTATATCTAGTGGGACAATTTACATTTTACTAAAACAGCATACTAGACATAAACTTTAATCTTAATTTTGGTACATATAACGGAAATTTACCTTTAAAAACTCATTACGCATGTGACAGACAAGACTTCCCCTTGTTATACGGCGTGCGATTCACTTAAATGTGCTAGAAAAATCGAGTAGAATTATGGATACCGCACACTTAGGCGAGTGCACGCTATTTTTTAAGTTTAAACGTTTGTACGTTTGGCGTACGCTTTAGCTCTTTTGGACCCAGTTCTTCCTACCCGCACTGTAACATTTGACGCTCATTCCCCCCTTGGAGGGGAAGAAGTTCAATGTTTCGTAAAAAAAGAACAGAATTTTTTTTTCATTAGAGTTTAGGAGAGGGTAAGTAATGATTGGTATCAAATGAAAGCGATTACTATTTCCTAAAGAGCTAAAAACTCGGATTCAATGTTTCGAAAAAAAAAATAATTAAAAATAAAAATAATTGAAAGGGATTACTAATTCCTAAGGAGCTAAAAAAATCGTTTTTCATACATGTTTTCGTTAGGGGGATGTACAGGTAATTAATTTTGGGGATCAAGACTCTTAAATTTTTTTTTTTACGAAACTTTGAGCACCTCTTTCCTTTAAATGGGGTCATAAGCGCCAAGAAGTTTAGTGGTTGTAGGTTAGGTTTTCAGGACCCTTGAGAATTGTAAGAAGGGGTTGGGTCTAAAGGTGCTTAAGTGAACATTTTTCAAATTACTTTAAATTTATCAAAGTGCTCAAAAAAGACAGTAGGAGAAGGAAAATAATACTCTATGTAGGTGGGAGGAGCTAAAAAGCTCGTTTTTCATACTTGTTTGCTATAAAGGAGCCGGAAATGTGCGGGTAATTTATTTTGGGGTTAACACTCAATGTATATAGATATGAGAAGCTTCAAAACTCGTTTTTTTATACATATTTTCGTTAAGGGAGGAGGTACATGCAGGTAAAAAATTTTGGAGAGTGAATCCACCTTATTTTTTACGAAACTTTGGGCCCGCCCTCTCTTCAAAGGGCGACAAGTGTAATATAAATAAAATGGGATGAAACGCACATAGAATTTCCCGCAGAGCAAAGGGTAGTATTGTTTTTTGGTATAGGGTTACCGTGGCTGAACTGCAGTAGGTATAGCGTATTTCCTCTGAATTGGGCCCCATAAAAAAATACTACGACTTTTGGTGGAAACGCCCTCTTTTGGAGGGGGAGGGGTGAAATATGTATGCAAAAGTTTTAAAATTCAACATTTTGATTCCACAACTTTACAGATTGGAAGGGTGGGAAAATTAATATTGTTTGTAGTCGTAACTTAAGAAGGGGCCCACTTCCTTTCAAAGTGGGAGGGGCTAAACGTGTGTATGAAAAATATAGAAAATAAATATGTATGATATGAAAGATTTTGACTATACTCTCTAGACAGGCAAATATGTTTGCCCTTCGAATACCGCCTATAACCCTTCCTGGGGACTGAAGCGAGAACGATGGACCAACACCTCTAGAACAAAAATTGTAGCTCTTGTCAAGACCTTTTATTTGAATCCACACAAACCAGATAAATATTTATTTGAATATTTTTCAACGTTAGGCCCCTCCAATTTTGAAAGGGGTATGCACTGTGCTCCCCTTTTAAGTTTACAATACAAACATCTTTAATTTTCATATACCCTTCCATTCTGTTATTATGTATAGTTGCGGCATCAAAATATTGAGTTTTAAAATTTTTGCATTCAAATTTTGGCTGAACTGCAGTATAGTGAATATGCTCCAAATAGGACCCCACCCCCTCTATCCTGTAAAGGGTCATCCTCTGACCAAAAAATTATACAACGACTTTTGGGGACGGTTAAAATTTGTATGCAAAAGTTTTAAAATACAATATTATAACAGAATGTAAAATTAGGCAAATTTAAATGTTTTGTAGTGTTATTTTGTGGGGGGGGGGCAACCCCCTATTTCAAAATTGGGAGGGGCTTATCTTTTGCATGAAAAATATCAAAAATAAATTTTTATATGAGTTGTGTGTATTCAAATCTATCACAACCCCTATAAATATTTATATTTCAATATTTTTTAAACAAAAGTTAAGCCTCTACCATTTTTAAAGAGGGGGGGGGGATATCCCTGTTATGTTTACTTTTTTTTGCCGAAGGACGATTCTTTACAGGATAGATGAGGAGTAAAATCGCTATACTGCATATTCACTGTATATACGGTTAGTAGGTGGGGTAGAATAGATTCTACTCGACCCGACCCGAACTGACTTGACAACATTACCCGAGTGGGATATTTCGGTTAGTATTATATCCAAATATTGTGTCGGGTATAGAAAACCATCAGGTTAGCAGATCACATGCATAGGGCAAAACAGTAGAAGTAATTTTGAGAGATGAAATGGGAGGGATTGCTGCTTTTTCTTGAAATAAGAATAAGAGCTTGGGCTACAATCAAAAATGCTTTGTTACCAGTAATTTCTATCTGAATAAAAGAGAAAAAAGAAAATCGCTCTATAAATTGTTTAAAAAAGGAATGCGGAAGAGATAAGCTAAAGCATTTGGTTAATACGACATAAGAAACTTTGCTCAACTTCTCTCCTCTTTTTTTCTTTATTGAAAAAACTATCTTCTTCTCTTTCTCGAGAAGAGGAGATATTCTGCGAATTGGTCCCTTGCAGTATGCAGATTCAGGGGAAATAAAACCAATTTAATTTTTTTTTATTACTTCATGTTTTGTTTTTTGTTCATTTCATACATTTATAAAAAAATATATAAAGAAGATTTAAAAAAAATCAAATTATATATTTGACATATTCAAATTCAGTCATTGTCAAATGTTAAGTTGCTGTGTTTTTTTAACACAAAATATATAACAGCTATAAAATATAAAAAAAATACAGGACCAGCCTGAAAAATTCATTACAAAATTCATTTATGCAGTTGTCTTTATCGAGCATTTCGATATACATATGACAAGTATATTATGTCAAAATTTTCTCCAATCCTGCCACAGTTTTAAATTGTCTTTGAACAAATCTTAATGTGATGACATAAGGTCGATCTAAGCTTAAACGGACGAAAACATAGGTGACACTTTAAATCTTTGCCACATTCTCAACGAATGTGAAATCGTAAATATCTTTCAACACGATATTTTCGTCCACTAGAACACACGAAAGGTTTTTTGGATTTCTTAGTTCCATTCTTTTTAACATCTTTAGTGCAGTATGTTTGATATAATACTGTTGACTTCGAATATTTCTTATCCAGACAGTCTTTAAGTATTACGAGACGGTCGTAAATTCCTGAAAGAAAAATAATAACGATTAGAATGAAAAGTGACATAAACGTATGTAATTGTTAATTGAGTGTGATTTTTGTCAAACGCAAGGGTGACAGGACATAACACCCAGACATAACGCCAAAGGCTTTAACAAGCTTAAATCGCTCTTTTTTAAAAAATTTAAACAAAACCATAGTTTTATATTTTAGCTTCTATGTTGTTTTTAGAATTAGAAAAAAGCTTGTTAAAGCGGTTGGCCGTTATGTCTTTGGGTGTTATGTCATGTCACCCTACCAAGTAAGAAAAAAAATCACACAAATTTGCAACCAAGACGATCACAAAAACGAAACTAAAAATTACACTTTGCGGTGGATCAACATTTTTCAGGCATGACTCGTTCGTTTAGAAGAAACCTTCCAACATTTTCAAAAACAATTTGCTCGATTTTTGTAATTTACATAATTTTTTTTAGTTTTTTATTAAAATAAATATTTAAAAAAAAATAATACTTAAAAATAACTTGAGTATTTTCTATCAATTAAATAAATTAAAAATTGTCATTTTTTCTCATTTAGGTTGCCCCAAGATGATATTTTTTAATATGTAAATTTAGATAGGATTTCGAATTGAAGGGCCGATTACAAAATGAACACTGCAGTACTTGACCGCACTCCCAACGCTGATGAAATGTCAAGTATTTAATTTGATTGTAGCCACGACCGCAATCGCCGCACGTGAATTTCTTTGCCGGTTCAAATGTATTGTAGCGCATTGGGCGTGACGACTTCGTAGATTCGCCGCTACTGTATGTGTCGCTGCAATTGTACCAATTTAGTTCTGAAATGCATAAATATGTAGTTAATATGAGGGTTTTTTGTGAGTTTGGTACAATCCATCTGATATAACATGCTACTTTTTCTTTTGGTTGATACAACACTAATTTGAACCTATACTAAACAAAAAAAATTATTACTTCAGAAAAAACTATACTTTTATTAAACACTACTTTCAAGTCTGTCTTACTTATTGTAGGCTTATAGACTTACTATATGTACACACAAAATTTAAACTAACCCTGACTGCAGACTAATACTGACTAACTGACTGACCAAATTAGACCAACTTCACTAACTGGACCATAAATTAACTAAACTCGACTATTTGAATTATAGACTAGACTAGACTACACCGACTAATTAACTGATTGAATAACTGGCCTATATATCAAAACTAACTAAAATAATTGGATTAACTAGACTGACTAGAATAACTAGACCAACTAGACTATCTACAATATAGATTAAATAGACTAATAGACTAGTCTTAATATACTAACTATAGACAAGACTAACTAACTAAATGAATAATTGACTTTACTAGTCTAACTAGACTACTACTCACTATCCTAACAAAACTAACTATACTATCTAGACTAGACTAAATAGACTAATTAGACTAGATATATAGATAAATTTCTAGACAATTTACTAACTAGACTGGTCACTAGCCGGGTTTTACACTTATGCTCCCTCGCTTTGAAGTAAAGGACACGATGATGATATACAGACTATATAGACTAGACTAGACTATAGAGAATAGACTTAACTATAGAGACTAAAATAGGCTATAGAGACTAGATCATACAAGACTATAAAAACTATACTAGACTATAGAGACTAGACTAGACTAAACTATATAATATATACTATACTAGACTATAGACACGATACTATATAGACTAGACTAGACTGTAGAGAATAGACTATATAGAGACTAAACTAGACTATAGAGACTAGACTAGACTAGACTATAGAGAATAGACTAGACTATAGAGACTAGAATAGGCTATAGAGACTAGAATAGGCTATAGAGACTAGAATAGGCTAAAGAGACTAGAATAGACTAGACTATAGAGACTAAACTAGATTATACATAATTCTAGACTATATAGAGATTAGACTAAACTAGACAATAGAGACTAGACTATACTATAGAAGCTAGATTACACTATAAATAGAGACTAGACTATACTAGAGAGACTAGACTATAGAGACTAAACTAGATTATAGAGACTAGGCTAGACTATAGAAACTAAGCTAGACTATATAGAGAGTAGACTAGACTATGGAGACTAAACTAGACTAGACTATAGAGAATAGACTATACTATAGAGACTAGATTTGACTATAAAGACTACACTAGCCTAAATTAAAAGCTATATAGGCTCAACTGAAAAGTAACTTAACTGATTACCTGACTGACAACTACGCTGATAACTGATTTTAAACTTCTATAAGTAACTGATTGACTAAATTTAAAAATATTTAACTGTCCAATTAAATAATTGACTAATTGACTGTCATAAATTTACTAATCTATCTAATCCAAAAAGGGTAGTCCTGTGATATTTCGATATTCTTACGGGCACGTGTACTTACTGCTAGAACTGACTAATATTCTACAAGTTCTGAGCGATACATCTAATAAATAAATGACGAGGAGGTTAAAGCGTACAAATTACGAAATATTAAAAAAAAGACAAAATTTTATTTTCAATTTTTCAATTTATTCTTCTATGTACAAAATGATTGAGCTAATTAATTACGTCAACCGTATCGCGAAAACACCTCTTCATGTGTCGACATAAATTTGACTTAACACTAAATTGTTTGCTACACTGCGGACACTTTAACTCCTGGCCACATTCCCATTTTTGATGATAGGTTAGCAGAGTATTGGTACGAAATTTCCGTTTACATGTGCACAGGAATAGGTCTACTTCAGAGACGTCCGTCTCTTTAAGACCTATGCCACTATTTCGTATAATACTTTCGAGATGTCGAGGGGCAGCAGCTATGGACTGCTTGTTTAGGTGGAAAGTTTTTAGGCCAAAGTGCTGTATATTTCGGTAAATGTGATCGTCGTACCAAGCTTCTGGAAATGTTGATATATTTGTAATGTTAGTGAAATGGATGAAAATTTGTGTTATTAACAAGTGCGACTACTAAGATTTTCAAAGATGATTCATAAACAGAAAAACCGAAACACATTAACTTTTACATTAACGAGTCCATTGTCAGACAAATTAAAAACGCAGAATCTTCAAAAGAATGAAAAAGCTAAAAGAAAATTTACTTCTTAAAATAAATGAAAATGCTGGGAACTTACACTCTTGGACTTCGAAACGAGTAGTCGACGAGAGCGAGTAAAAAATTTGACCATCCTCATCAATAAATCATATATAGATAAAATAGAATTTTTCTGTTTTAACTCAGAAATTATACAGACCATTGAGTTGGTTTGGCAATATGTTAAAAAAAAATACAAATTCAAAATGGCGCCCAAAAAAAGTTTTAATAAATTTAATTTGCCCAGAGGGTTTTTGTTCAACCCAGTTGAAAACGTTTTAAAAGGCAAAAAAAATTCAAAATGGCGGATTCATAATGGCGTGTAATGAGCTAAATATTTAGGTATACAAATGAAAATCACTTAAGTTTTCAATTTTCTTTCTTATTTTGAATAATTTCGGTTGAGCTTAACTTAAAAATACAACTATAGATAAGGACAATGGTGTCTTTTCGAATCGAAAGGAAGGTGCCTTATACTTTCAGCCTGTACCAACAAAGTAAAAAAACGATTAAATATGTTTTTCAAAAATTGTTTATTTTTGCAATTGTTGTCGAATAAAGCAAGTTTTCATGTGTCGAGTTAAATTAGATTTAAAACCAAATTGTCTATTGCATTTATTGCATTTTAGCTCTCGGCCACATTCCCATTTTTGATGATAGGTTAGCAGGTAAAAAGTTCCAAAACTACGTTTACATGCACACTGAAATTGGTCACAAACAGGATCTACATCACTGTTTTGCATAACACTTTCGGATTTTCGACGAGCTATGATTCGTTTTTTTGCGGTAGTTTTAAATTGGCCAAACATTTCTGTATTTTGTCCGTGGTAATTATAGAGCGGCACGAGAAGGTCATTGGTCATGGGGTCGTACCAAGTTTCTGGAATTTCGTAATTTTTCTCTAATTTTAATTTGTTCATTTTTCTAACAATTTAGTAAAAAAAAATTTAATTAGGAAAAAAATTCTAAGAAGCATAAACCTTTTACACTGAGAAAAAAGATTGTTGGAGGAAAGTCAGATTTTCTCTTACTGACGCTACTGCTAATTTAGCAATATAGCCTGTAAAACAAAATTTAGACCGGTTCATCACTTAAACACTGAAAAAAATATTTGTTAGTTTTTGTCTGAGCAAAAATTGAACGAAATCGGTTAAAACGCATGGAAAATAGACGAAATTATTACAAGTAAAGAAATCTTGAATTTTTTTTTTTTTTTACTTAATTTTATTCATAATGAGATTGTTTTTATGAATATTTTTTTTTTCTATAGTTAAATCGTATAATTTTTTTTAATAAATATAAAACTTAACGTATATAACTAATTTTAATTAAATTTAAATTATAAAAATAACCGCGTACATATAAAATATAATAATATAACGAATATGTGTGATTCAATGTTTTATTGCATTTGATGCAGTTTCATATATTTTCATTTACAAATTAATAAATTTGGGGTTAATCGAATGATATTTAAAAAAAAACTTTTTTTTTAATTAATTTTGATAAACAAATGACAACAAAATAATAAATATGAAAATCGAACAAAACATAACCTTTAATTTCAATGCTTTCAAATTTAAGGTTAAGTGTAATTTAACGAAAAAAAAATCGAACTTTCGCTGTTTTTAGATGATTATAAAATTAACCCCAAACTATTTACTCTCTAGAAAGATTAAAATTAATAAAAATAAAATCTCAGTCATTTTTTTTTCTTCTAATAATAATATTATAGTTTAAAAAATATGTTTAACAAATTTGTTTTTCTTTCGTTTCAAAAAATACTGCAATTTTTCCATAACATATCACTGTTATCATAATAATAATTTTGTTTTTTCGTATCTAAATTACCCAAATTTTTTAAAATTAAATTTATTTGCTAACCTATAGAGCACACCAGTTTGCAATGAGTTTGAATGGGTTTCGTAAATTATGAAATATTTTCGCAAAAAAAATGTTTCATTAAATTATGATTTTACTGCTTATTTTCTTTCTGTGTGTACATTGTACTGCGGATAACATCTAGTACATTGTACTGGAAAACTTCTAGTACATTGTACTCGATTTCTTCGAATCAAGTTAATTTCATATTATTTACCGAAATTATTGGTAAAATAATTTAAATATTTTTTCTCTCGGTGTATATTTAATTAGATAGGTGCTAGTCATTGTTATGGATGTTATCGAGTAAATATTTTTAAAAAATATTTTACGGAAATTAATTTGAAATGTTTTATTTAAATTATTTCACCAACAATTTCGAAAAAAAAAATTTAAAAAACATTTACTTAAGTAAATTTAGTACAATGTACTAGAAGTTATGTTTTACAATGTCGATCTTGTACATTGTACTAAATAAACTGGAGTAAATATTTGTTTAATTTTTTTTTTTCGAATTGTGATAGTTGGAAATATTTCAAAAAGAAGTTCTGTAAAAAAATATACTTGACCGAGTCTATTACAATGTACTAGATTATAATTAGTAAAATGTTTCCACAGATAGAAAAAAATGTTGGTAATCCAATTATCAATAAATAATAGTTTTTTTCTATCTGTGAAAACATTATACTAATTATAATCTAGTACATTGTATTAAAATGGTTCAAGTATATTTTTTTTACAGAAATTCTTTTTGAAATATTTGCAATTACATATTTTTGTCTGTCTGTACTTTAAATTCTAGTAATTTGTACTAGATGTTTTTAAATTATTTTTCTTTTCAGTACTTTGTACTAGATAATGAGTATATATTACTTGTCAAATCAAACAATTTGTTTTAAAAAAAATATTTATTCGAATAAATCTAGTACAATGTACTAGGTGATATCTAGTGCAATGATTATTCTTTATTATTTTACTAAAAATTTCGGTAAAATATATGAAAATATACTTATTCTAGTAGATCTAGTACAATGTACTAGAAGTTATCGATTTTCTGTATGTAAGTCAAGTACATTGTACTAGATTTCTTCGAGTGAATAATTTGTCAAATATTTCACAAAAATGTATAATAAAAAAAATTGAAAATGAAAACATTTATCTCTGTGTACACATTGTATTAGATAAGTTCTAGTACATTGTACTAGAATTATTCGAGTATTTTATTTTAGAGAATTTTTTTTTAAATAATTTGTATAGAACTTGTTTGTCTCTGCAAATAGTTTACATAATAGATAAGTTTTCGTAAGTTGTACTAGATTTATTCGATAAAAAGTAATCTTTTCAGTACTTTGTACTAGATTTATTGTGTAAGAAATTTTGTCATACAGTTTGAGTCGATTATTTTTATTATTTAACCAAGAATATCGGTTAAATATACGAAAATACTTAAATACTTATTCTAATAAATCTAGTACTGCAAGTACTAGAAGATATAGTTTTTCCATGTGTACGTTGCAAAACATAGAATTTGGATATGAATATATGTACATTGTAACCGATTTATTCAAGTAAATAAAATAAAAAATAAAATTAATTGAATTAAACATTTATTTTCTCTGTGTACAAATTGTACAAGATACTTTCTGGCACATTTTACTAGAATTATCGAGTATTTTGACTGCCAACCAACCAATTTTTACGAAATTTTATTTTTGGTGTAATCTTATGTAAAAAATGATGGCAAAAAAGATTACATTAAAAATAAAATTTCAAAAAATTGGTTGATTCGGGGTTTAGAACATTTTCGTCTCTGTATATGTACTTTACAGTAGATACAATACAATGTACTAGATTTTTTCGACAAAATTTAAAATAATTTAAATGAAACATAATTTTTTTGAGTATGTAAGTACTTTACACAGACTATAACTTCTATGTAAGTTGTACTAGATTTATTCGATAAGTTATTTTCAGTAAATTGTACTAGATTTATTCGATTATTTTGTTTTCACTATATTGTACTCGATTTATTCGACAAAATTTAAAATATTGTGAATGAAACATGTTTGGCTCTGTTTATGTACTTTACAGCAGATACCTTCTAGTAAATTGTACTAGATTTATTCGAGATTTAATACTATTGTACTAGATTTTTTCAATAAAATATTTTGTTCATACAACAGAAATTCATATTAAAATTAAAAAAAACATTTTCCTAATAATAAATTTAAACCCTCAAACTCATTGGCTGGGCCTATTGATCGTGATTGAATTTGCCAAGCAGTGTACACTTCTTTACGTGACCGAGCAAATGAGATTTGCACGTAAATTCCTTCAAACATTTTCTACACTTTAACTCTTTGCCACATTCCCATTTCTGATGGAAGGTTAGATGGCGCTGAGTGCGATACGAACGACCACAAATGCACTCACAGCGTGGTCCATGAATTAATTTCTGAAATTTTACGCATCTTATTTTGGGAAAAGGCGACGGTTTACTATACACTTCATGTGAATATTCATCCCAGTATTGCAAAAGACCTGTGAGAAACACAAATAAAAATTAAATAAAATTGTTGCGAATTTAAAGCTCAAATGTGTACACTGTAAAACTGCAAGTTCCAAAAAACCCAAAAATAAAGTGTGTAAAGCTTGTTTTTTTAATAAATAAAATTTGTTAAAGAAGTTGTTCTACATAAAGGTGTGATTAGAAATAGTTTTTTTTTAAATAAATTTTAAACAATTTGTCTACCTTGAACCACTATTGCATAACCCAACCCTGCATTGCCAATTTACCTATATAGAAGTACTAAAGCTTACTACTAACCTGAGTATGTGCAATTAAAAATCCAAATTCTTGTTTTTCAAATTTTGTCGAAAATTTATTAAATTAAAAAATAAATTAGGAACTTGTTAGTGGTTCGTTAAGTATATTAGATTGTTGTACCTGAGTACTTTTTCTGTTATAAAAAAAATTTAAAAAAAATTAAAATAACATTTTTTTTTTAATATTTAGACAAAAAAAATTCAATCGGTCATATAAAATTGGCAAAAACTTGAGTGTTTTTGTCTAAAATTGCCACTGAAGATGACCAGATTTGTATGTCGAAATAATTTTGTTAAACCAAAAATAATCAATTTCTGTTTTTTTTTTTAATTTTGTACATCTTCGCCGAATCATGGTCATAGCTGCGTTTTTTTGTAAATGTTTTCAAACAATGAAGACACTGTGCAGAATTTTTCCGCAATCATATTAAAACGACGATTACTCATTCCTAATATGTCACTATTTATCTGAAATAAAATATTTAAATTATATAAATAACCCTATACCATCCTGAATCCAATGCATCATCTGCCCATGAAAAAAAATATTTGGAATTTTGGGGTGAATTACCGTGTTTTGGCAGGGGTCAAAGTTAGATTAATTTTTTTTATTAAAGAGGGAAAATTGGGAAGGCCAAGTGTTTGGTATCGTATGAAAGGTATTTTAAACGCCACTTCATAGATGACTTTGCCCCTCCCATAATAAATAAGATAAATTGATAAAAAAAAGTTGAAAAATATTCGACACCCAAGCCTACAAAAACAGTTGGCCCTCTGCCACCCAAAATTTCAGTAAAAATTTCACAAAAAACGGTTTTAAGAGGATTGCGTAAGGTGCGTTAGGTATATCAAGTGAAAGGTATAAAAGCGAATTGAGGGTGATAAAGATATGAAAATACGGTTTTGACCCCACCCGTCTGCCGTGAAGAATGGAATATATCTAAATGTTTGCTTAACTTGAAGGTAACACGGGACATGGGTGCCAAGTGTTATATAGTCAGTTTGGTTGTCTATGGGGCGCTCCTTTTCGGGTGTGGGGTGGGGTAGGGTGCGAATGGTTTTAAAAAAGTTGGTGTATTTTAACCTCATCCTTTCCAAAAAGTCATAACTTGGCATTTTAGCGTCAGTATCTTCGATGATATGATTGATTAAGTATACAGAAATCTCAGCAAAAGTCGAAAAATTAAAAAAATTGCTCTAAGTCGGTAGGGGTTAGAGTAATCGGATACTTTTTTTTATTTTTTGTTCATCCAAGGGCCCCATATAACCCCTTACAATTTTTGCGCACAACTGAATCACCTTGTATACAAAATATTGTCTTTCAAATTTATTTCCGATAATCAGAATCGTTTCGTACAACGAAAATTATTCGGGAAAAAAAAAATAATTTCGAAAATAACAAATTGATTGTTAATTGGCAAAAGGATTTATTATTTTCGAATTTATTTTGCCAAAATCAGAATCATTTCCGATATCAGATAATATTTAAAAAAATATATTATATAGATTAAAACAATTGATTGCCGAAATATAATTTGATTTTCGAAATTACTTTTTCTTTTATTCCGAAATAATTTCTTTCGCATTTATTTTCGATAATCAGAATTATTTCGGAAAATAGAAATTATTTGTAAAAAAAAGTATTTCGAAAATCAACAATATTGTTTGTGACAAAATGATTTCCGTGATTTCAGAAATTATTTCTTATTTTCGAAATAATTTCCGACAGTCGTAATTTCGGATTTTTTTTATTTCCGAAATTCAAAATAATTTCGAAAAGTGATTTCAGAAATTATTTCCAATTTTCGAAATAATTTCTGATATCCACGTGATATCGAGTTTATATTTGATAATGAAAATAATTTCGAAAATCAGATAAATCACAGAAAATATGCTCGTCAATATTTTGTATTATCAATTTTCTTCGGATAAGATTTCTAATCTAAAAGCGAGGAAAGTAGAACATCGAATAAAATTGACAAAAACCGTTTTTTTTACATTTATTATTTATTTAACTACTCAAGTTATATTTATATGAAGATGGATTTAGTTCACAAATTCGTTCATGGCTAACCAGGGCTGCTTTTGTTTTATTTTTAAATGATTTGGCACAATATTTACATGTTACATCTTTGCCACATTCCCATTTCTTGTGGTAATTGTAGCGAAATTTTTGCTTAAAGGTTCGCGTACAACAAATTTGGAAAAATGGTTTGGGCGACGACAGTGATGATGCGGGTCTTACATTTTTATATTGATAAATGGTTGGGCGCCAACTTGCCTCCTCCTCAGCCTCCTCTTTGCAATCGTAAAAATCTGAAAATAAAAATGTTTCAATGAAATTAGATTGTTTTTTTTTGTCAAATTTCTACCTTTTTTAATAAAAAAAACTTTTACATTTTAAATATTTAACGATTGTAGATGCGCTTTGTTTAGGATAACAAGAAGATGATAAAATATTTTACATGGGAGTTTTGTTCGTTTTATCCATTTTTTTATCCACATTTTTTCTCGTCAATGATTTCGAAAGAAAAGTTTGTATTTTGAGATTTTTTTAATTTGATTTTTTTTCTAAAAAATAATTTTAAAAACTTTAAAAAAATATATTTGAATAAAAATATGGATAACAAATTGGATAAAAGGAGTTTTATCGCCAGTGTTCATTAAACTATAAAATTTTATTGTAAAAAGTGCAGGAAATTGATTTTACATTTTTTTTTTCTAAAAAAAATCGGGTTTTGAAACTATTTTTTTTAAATGTTTGGATAAAAATATGGATAAAAAATTGGATATGTACCGCATGTGACTTTTAAGTTTTAACTATATAAAATTTGTATGAAAAAATACAGAAATTTGTTTTTCAATTTTTTTCTAAAATAAAAATTCGAAATTAATTTTGTCTAAAGAAAATGTTTGGATAAAAAATGGGATAAAACATTTAATTCAAGATGGCTTTTAATGCTACATATGGATTTTTTTTGTAAAAATTTTAAACATTTAAACAAATTGTCCCTAAAATACTTACACTTACATTGATTTGGTTTTTTTCGTATGGATTGAAAAAAATTTCCGAAATTTGAGAATAAAACATTTTATTATATTTCAAATTATAAAATATATAATGATCATATTATGGTTTAGATGAGTATAATTAATTATATAGATTTATTTTTTTCATTTACATCAAAACACAATTATAATATAGAAATTAATGAAAAATTAAAACATATTTGGATTTTTTTTTTATATTAAAACGGCGAAAAACTAAAATATATTTAAAAAAAATGATTTTCTTTCAATTTACTTACATGGCTAATATATTTTGTAATATATATAAATGGCATTTGTGTGTTTTTGTTTGTTTTTTTTTTATTAATTTTATAGTTGTAAAAGCAATTTTTTTCACATTTACTTATATAAATCTTAGAGATATAATTATTATTTGTTTTTTTATTGTTTTTTACAAACCTATTTAAGTAAATTATAAGTATAGTAATTACGTATTTTTTTGTATCATGATATTTAGGCAATAATTGCTTGCAATTAATAATGGGGAGGGGAGGAGAGTTGGAGAGCAAAAGTTTTTGGTGAAATTTTAACAATCGATTATAAGTCTAGTACGTTAGATTGATGAGCAAATTTCTTGGAACCGAAAGTTCTAGAAAAAAAATTTGTGGCGAAAATGATTTTTACTGGCGAATTCCAGTAAAAGCGGTCTTATAATGTGGAGGACATTTCTTTAAGTCATTTATTTTACTTTGTTATTAGGAGCAACAAGCCTATTGAGTGGGAAAAAGTAAGAAATTTCTTGGAACCAAAAATTCTTGAAAACAAAATTGTTAGCGAAAATAAATATTAGCGGCGAATTCCCAACAAGAGGTCTTAAATACATCCATTTAAGTCATTTAATTTACCTTTTTACTGGGAGAAACAAGTTTATTGACTAGTAAGAAATTTCTTGAAACCAAAATTTATTGATTTTTTTACTAGAAAAAAAATTTGTTGACGAAAATGAATTTTACTGACAAATTCGCAGCAAAAACGCCTTATAATTTGAATAGGTCATCCATTTCAGTTATTTATTTTACATTGCTATTGGGAGAAACAAGACTTTTGACTGGGAAAGTAGTAAGAAATTTCTTAAAACCAAAAGTTCTAGAAAAAAAAATTGTGGCGAAAATTAATTTTACTGACGAATTCGCAACAAGAGGACTTATAATGTATAGAGGACATCCCTTTCAGGTATTGATTTTACATTGTTATAGGGAGAAACAAGCCTATTCACTGGGAAAGAAGTAAGAAATTTCTTGAAACCGAAAGTTCTAGAGAAAAAAAAGTGGGGTAAACATTAATTGTACCGGCGAATTCGCAGCAAAAGGTCTTATAGTGTATAGAGGACATCTTTTTAAGTCATTTATTTTACTTTGTTATTGGGAGAAACAAGCCTATTTACTGGGAAAGAAGTAAGAAATTTCTTGAAACCGAAAGTTCTAGAAACAAAAATTGTTGGCAAAAATGAATTTTATTGGCGAATTCCCAGCAAAATGTCTTATAATGTAGAGGACATCTGTTTGATTCATTTATTTTACTTTGTTATTGGAGAAACAAGCCCATTAACACGAGATAAAAAGATTCAATTAAATCATTTAAATTGCTTAAAAAATATGCTAACTGATACCCTGCCCACTTTTCAAACATTTGCACATTTCGATCTTTTAGGTTATGTTGAATTTCATAATATATATTCAAACATAACCTAAAAATTTAAATATGCAAATTTACCAAGAGGGGGCAAAGTGGCTCAAGTCTTTTTATTAACAAATTGTGTCATATATCAATAAAGGGTAAATTTTCAACTACATCGCCACAATGTTGTGCTTTTATGTTTGATAACGACGTTACAATCTATAATTTTAAATGGTTTTGATATTGAAACTTTAAATATGAAACTTATTTCCTCCACTAACTAAGCATAACGAGACAATTCACTGCAAATAAATCTGTCTTAAAAGTAGTGCCATTTTGTCTGTTTTTGAATTTTACACTGACCTGTGTGTAAAAAATTGTAAGGTTTTACACAGATTTGTGTAATTTTATAAATTTAAAGTATTTTTTTACACTAAAAACTTATTTAATAATTATACTGCAAATCTGTGTAAAATACACAAAGCGGTGATTCAAATAATTTGGGGGCTGTGTAAAAATATGCGCATGTTAAATCTGTGTAAAGCTAACACAGATAGTTTAATTTATAGCAGATTGGTGTTTTATTTTTAGTCTGCGCATTTTTTTATTTTTACACAACTATGTGTAAAATGTTTCCGATAAAGTAATAAATTACACAGGTACGTACATTTTATATTTAAAACGGAATTTCGCTAATTCAAACAGGGAAATTGATTTCATACATTAAGCCTTAGTTTTAAAATTTTAACACAGGCTTGCGTAAAATATTGTCAGATTTTACACAGAATTATGTAACTTTATAAACCTAAAGGGTTTTTTTTACACAGGCGATTTATTTTTTAAAAAAATTATTTTATAATTACAAAAAATAATTTAAATTTAAATACAATTAAATAATTTTTCGTGACTAATAAGTACAGTCCATCATGTGACCTAAATATAATTATATCACGTGATTAATTTTATACTTTTCCCTGAACCAGTTTATAAATTGTTTTATATATTGGTGTAACGAATTCTAAGATAAATGAAAAATAAAAAAAAGAACAGGCCTGGTAAATTTTTAAATGCTTTTGTTACACTTATCTATGTTTTATAGCACTTATCAGTGAAAATTAACACAAACTAATTTTAATTTAGCACTTTTTTGTGTAATAAGACACAGCCAAATATTACACTAGAAAAAACACAATTCAATATCCTTAGAGATATTATCTGTGTTAAAATTTATCTTTTCGCTCTTTTCTGTGTTGTTATTGGTATTACACAGGACAGTGTAAAAATTATTACAAACCTGTGTAAAATCTTCAGTTTTTTGTAAAAAAAAACTATTTCATGTGAAATTTTCTGTAATATGTGTTAATTATGCGAGGTTATGTGTATAAATAAATACACAGAAGGTGTAAATTATTTGCAGTGTATCTTTCCTACAAAAATGAGAATAGTTTTCTTTTTTTTACAAAAACGTCATGAAATTTTATGGTTAAAATGCAAGGGGAAACCACACAGTAATACATGAAACAAAGGTATGAAAATCATTTATGAAATCACGAAAACCTTTTCGGAAATCAGAAATAATTTTCAGAAATCACGGAAATCATTTCGAAAATCACAGAAATCACGAAAATCAGGATTCACGTATGTGATTTTGGAAATCAGAAATCATTTTCAAGAATCACTGAAATCATATCGGAAATCAAAAATTGTTTTCGGAAATCATTTCGAAAAACAGAAATCATTTTCAGAAATCACGGCAATCAGAAATCATTTTCAGGAATCACGTAAATTATTTCGGAAATCAGAAATCATTTTTAGGAATCACGGAAATTAGAAATCATGGAAATCATTTTCAGAAATCACGTAAATCAGAAATTATTTTCAGGAATCACGTAAATTATTTCGGAAATCAGAAATCATTTTTGGGAATCACGGAAATTAGAAATCATGGAAATCATTTTCAGGAATCACGAAAAGAAAATCATTTCGAAAATCAGAAATCATTTTCAGAAATCACGGAAATCACATCGGAAATCAGAAATTGTTTTCGGATATCATTTCGAAAATCAGAAATCACGGAAATTATTTCGGAAATCAGAAATTAATTTTAGGAATCACGGAAATCATTTCGGAAATTAGAAATCATGGAAATCATTTTCAGGCATCACGAAAAAAAAATTATTTCGGAAATCAGAAATAATTTTCAGAAATCACGGAAATCACACCGGAAATCAGAAATTGTTTTCGGAAACCATTTCGAAAATCAGAAATCATTTCCAAAAATCACGGACATCATTTGGAAATTAGAAATAATTTCCAGAAATCACAGTAATCATTTCGGAATCTAAAAAATTCATTGGAAATCAGAAATCTTTTTCGAAAATCATTCTGTTTTATGAAATAATTTCTGATTGATTTTTGATTGATTTTTGCTCATGGAAATCATTTCGAAAATAAGAAATCTTTTTCAGAGATCATGGAAATCATTTTGCAAATCACGTAAATCATTTTCGGAAATTATGAAAATCATTTCGGAAATTAAAAATTATTTTGAAAATCAAAAATCAGAAATTATTTCATAAAACAGAATTCATGCGGGACAATATTTTTGCCGTCGTGAAAATGGCACATAAAATATTGAAATTTATGGAAAAAGCAAGACTTCTGTCTTCGTTATATCTTCTTTTTGTTTTTTGTCATATTTATTTTTAATTTTATTTAACAATTTCACCACAATGACATATTTTTATAGTGAAAAATATAAACTATAGGGTAAAGTCGTCAGTTCAGTTTTTTTTTTAATTCGATAAAAAAAGTTTTTTTTTTTAAATAGGTTAAACTTGAGAATACAATTCTGAAGCGTACTAGACAAGATACTTAATTTGTTAAAATTTCCCAAACTCAATATGTTAATTACAAGGCTTGATTACAGCATGAGTAAGATCAAGATGAGAAGAATTGTATTGCAAATGCTAATTAGTTTAAAATTAATAAAATATGTTCATATATCAGCAGTCAAATTGTGAGTACATCATCACTTTTTTAATTCGAAACTAATTAAAATAAAATTATTTTCCACTTAATAATACTCATGGTATAATAAAGCCCTGCACTTGAAACTCTATTTTAGCACAAAAGAAAAATTTGCAAAACAATGATTTACACTCTGGCCAAATTTAATGGCTGCAAATCATTTTCCACATTATCGTAATGATCATTAGATGACTCTGAGGCGGAAATGCCGTTTTTTGGTTGTTTGCCATGCTCCTTTTTCATTTTCATTCGACGATTCTGAAACCATATTTTAATTTGTCGTTCTGTCAAAAATAAACTCTTTGCAATTTCCATTCGTCGTTTTTTGTGTTTTAGAAAGCTATCGATAAGGAACTCCTTTTCGAGTATGCTGGTCTGATAGCGTGTGTACGGTGCCCGCCGTGAACGTTTTCCGCCTGGCATCAGCAGCATGTCTGCAACAGAACAATAAGAGAAAAAACGAAAAACCACAATTAATTAATTTGACAATTTTTTGTTTACGCAAAATGTATACTAGCTAATCGCAAACTTAAAACAAAAATTGGTTATTGTTGATTAGATAGGTTTTTGGCACACAAACATCACTGTTAATTTTCATTAGAAAAAAGGTTTCTTTTGGTTTCGTGCGTAGCTCTTACAAATGAACGGATAAGTCTGTGGTATAGACGCACTATCTAACCAAGACTTACCCTATATACTTTGTTTAATGTTATGTAATTGGTTAATATATGCGCTACTCTCTAATATGCCTGGCTTTAATTTGAGCACTCACTTAATGATCTAAATATATAAATAAAAATAAATTTGTTGGCCAAATAAAATAATCTTTAATGTTGAGAACTTTAAGGAGAGAGACAAAGAACTTTAAAAGGAAGAAAGCAATAACTATTGGAAAGGGTTTAGTTTTATAAAAGAAATTGAATGATTGAAAAATATTCGAAACTAAACTACACTTTAGTGATTAGGACCCCAGACTGTAGCAGACCCTTCTTCCAGAGGGTTTACCCCCGACTTTGAGAAATTCTATAACAGTTCGAGTTCCCCCCCTTAGATGAATGACGGTCCCACTGTCATGCAGTCAGTCCTACATTCTGTCAAACTCAGTCAGACAGTCAGCTCGACAGTCAATCTGTCTCAAAGTGGGACAAACTTTGATAAAAAACACGTTTTTCTAGAGCGATGAAGGGGTGGGATAAGTGGTGTTTCGTATGAAAAGGTATATTGAAAACTCCTATCATCTAAAAATGGGGCAAATTCAACTGTGGTTGGGGCAAAAAGTTGGGTTTTAGACATTTGTTCAGGAGGGGAGAGGTAAACAAAATTCAGTGGATGCCAAATGAAAACTAGACATTTGGGGGACTTAGCCATATTAATGTTAGGGCAATAACGAAGGGATTTTTTAGATATTTTTGATATAAATCGTCTACTCTTTGCATTTGCATGTCCCAAATTCGCAAGAAAATAAACAAAGTAAGGGGTTCGGGGAGGCGGCAGCCCTTTGATTTGAAAAAAAAAAAACATTTAACAAAAATCATGTTTTTTGAAATAAATGTGTGGTCTCCTCCCCCCCTTTTTATGCACAAAATTGTATAAAAAATACGGTGTTGCCTCATTCCTCTGCTCTTTAAGGAAGGTCTAATTTTGAGAGAAACGAATCTTTTCGGAGGGGTAAACTAGATATTATCCAATAATTGTTCTGAAATTTTAAATATATGTTGATCCCATCCTCCATCTAAGGGAAAAACTGTTATAGGAGTTTTCGAAGTCTTGAATGGTCCCCCAAAAGTAAAAAGGTCAGTTAGACGCTGGGGGGTCTTCATCGCTAAGGTGTAATTGCTCCAGAAAGGAAATAGCCAAATTTTTGAAATTTTTAAAAATCATTTTCAAGTGAAAATGGCACAAGATCATACTATGACCTGCGGACTATATAGGGTAAATCACCCAGTAAACATTTTTTATTCAGCTTTTTAGCTGTATAATTTCACGGTTCAGTGAAAAAATTGCCGGCTGGATGAAAACTGTTCCCCTATTGGTAAACTTTGGGTTGTTGAAAAGGTTTTTAAAATAATTACCCAGTAAACAATTTTGTTATTTGTAGTCCAGCAAACTAGAATTATTTCACTGTAGTGAAAAAAATCTAGAGTGAGTGAAAACTGTTCCCTATGCGGAAACTGTGGGTTGTCGAAAAAGTTTTTTAAAGAAATATTTGATAAGATTCAGTCGAAATTTTGACCTTGTCCATAAATGTACGAAGAAACCCTTGGACCTCAAATAAAATAACGGACACATCAGATTTATTAAAAAGATAACTTATTTAAATAATTTTTCTTTATTTACAAAATAAACAACTGTTCTTAAATCTAACTTAAACATAAATTATAAATAAAATAGTACGGTGAGTTCTCCAATAATCAGCTCCAATAACACTAAAAAAAACCTAAAATGTCTAAGTCGATAAAATACTATATTTAAAGGAGTACGGATTGGCACCACACACTTTCATATGATGCAGTAGCGCTGGCCGAGTTTTGTGCCGAAACGATTTGTGACAATGGTCACACTGCAGATCTTTGCCACATTCCCATTTCTTATGATATGTGTAGATACGTTTTTGACGAAACGTTCGTGAACAACAGTAGCGCATATAGTCGCCGGGTCCGTACCAATAATCACTGTCATCTGTATGGTGGACGAAACAAAAGAAAAAAGAAAGAAAAGATCAGAATATTTAATTAGAAAATGTAGAAATTTGGATTTATTTGTACAAAGATTTAAAAAAAAATACCATCAGCCATTTTGTTGTACTACAAACTAATCTTTTTTATCAAAAATTCAATTCAATCGAAGTTCACTTTAATCTAAGTACAACCAGAATTTTCACGCTGATTAACCGATTGTACCAGCATTTAACCCATTAAGGCCCAAAGCTGTTCAAATTTTAAAACTATTTTTTGTTTTTCATCCAAAAAAGCCAAATAAGCAACTATTTCATAAAAATTAAATTAAAAGTGTGCTGGACCTTAATGTGTTAAGTGATCATAATTTAAGATGGCGACTTCAATTTAATTAGGACTTAAATTTTTTTACAGATCAATTTCAATTTTCTTTTTAGATTTTCTAAAATGCGACAAGCAAATGATTTATTTAAGATGGTGGAATTTTGGTATTCCGCAGCTTACAAGAAAATATTTAAAATGGCGTCGTAATTCAAAATGGCGAGACTTAGAATTTATTTAAACAAATAATTTTTATTAATGACTTGATTTGTTAAACTAAAAAAGAGTTTGTTACATTTTTGGATTTGTTTTTAAATTCGATGACATACAAATTTATTTATTTAAGAAACGCTTTTAACTTTTTCATTTTGATTTGGCATTTTTAATTACGACGCCATCTTGAATTTTACTTCAGATAGATCAAATAACCTGTGGCGTCACAATGGTAACTTTTAAACTTATCTCCTAAGGTATAGCCAAATGCCTCGTCATCTAATGAATGGATTAGCGCGAGATTCCTACTGTTCCTTTCTACTATCTGTTTACAAAATGTTAATGGAAATTCGGTCTAGTCTAAGAGTTCCCAATATTCGCCATCTTTAAAAAAAATTTTGGCATTTTTTCATTAAAACTGAGAAGTTACTTTATATAGGTAATGAATGGATTAACGAGATTTCTACCGTTTCTATCTACTATCTGTTTACAAAATGTTAATAGATATTCGGTCTAGTCCGGGGATTCCGAATATTCGCCATCTTGAAAAACAAATTTAAGTATTTTTTCATTAAAACTGAGAAGTTACTTTAGGTAATGAATGGATTAAAGAGATTCCTACTGTCACCATCTACTATATCTGTTTACAAAATTTTAATAGAAATTCGGTCTAGTCTAATAATTCAGAATATTCGCCATCTTGAATAACGAATTTAAGTATTTTTTCTGTAAAACCTACAAGTTACTTGGGGTCTTCTTAAATTTTCTACAAAAGTACTGGCAAATTCGGTTAATCATTATGGAAGCAAATTTACAGAATCTTTAATTTCACAAATTTGACAGCCTGATATGTGCGAATGTATATGAAAACGTAAGTTTAATTAGTTTTTAATGAACTTTATTAAACAAATATCAATTCAAAAATAATAATTTTAAATACAATTCGATTCGATTACAGAGCACTAATATCCTTGCTACTCTGTATAAATTGATGAACAGTGCGCAAGTGTCGCTGTAAACTGATTTTAATAGTATATTCCTTATCACAGAACATGCAGGTGTAAATGTTGCCGCATTCGTAGCGCTTGTGATAGGTAAGGTCACGCTTTCGCCTAAAAACACGCTTACAAACGCATGGATATTTTTCAACTGTATCGCAAACTCCAGCAACTTGTCTTTGTTGAACAATTGGCTCGTACTCATAGTATTGTTGATCGGCTGCGGCGCGTGAAAAGATAGAGAAAACATGATAAAGGTATTAAGACTTATAAGAGCAGAAAATAATTTAACTCTCACAGTTGGTCATAGTGACCCATCACCGCATCTAGTTTACAAAAATTAAAAATTTACATAGAAAAATATTAGTTATATATATTGTTATATCCAATTTTGATCAATTTTAATGATTCAAACAAAAATCATCATATTAGTTGAACTCATTAAATAGTCGAGGGGTCAAAATGACCCACTACAGATAATATGTGAAGTTTCTTTCTAAGCAGACTATGACATTGAGACAAAATTGTTTCTATTTTTATAAACAAATTCGAAATAATCTAAAAAAAATTAAAAAGTAGAAAATGAAATAACCCGCATGGGTCATATGTGACCCACAACGTCTAGTCTAGATAGAAAACATTTGTTTTACGAATCTTGATCAATTTAAAACATTAACAAAAAAATGATGTTCTTAGCTTAACTCATTAAATATGCCAGTGGTCCAAACGACCCACTGCAGATAATATTTGTAAATTTGCTCTAAGCAGATTATCACATTGTAAGAAAATTTAATTTATTCTTATAAAAAAAATTCGAAATTGCACCAAAAAAAACATAAAAATATATGAATTACCGCGTATGGGTCATATGGGACCCATATCGACTAGTCTACATAGAGAAACATTATTTTGTGACCAATTTGAGCCATCTTTATTGGTTAACACAAACATATCATCATCTTAGTTGAACTCATTAAATATACGTGGGGTCTTAACGAGGGTCTAAATGACCCACTAAAGGTAATTTTTTTGAAAAACCGACCATGAAATTGTTTTTATTTTTAAAAATATGCTATTAATCATTTAATTTGCATTGTCGAAGATCCCTGCGAATGGTCGCATTAAACGTGGCAGACTTGATAAAATGACACAAATAATAGAGAGCATGTGAACGAGAAATAAGCGGTTTCAATTAAATATAAGAAATGTTTAATAAATTAGTTAATTTTTTCTCTCTAACAATTTTACATAATTTACAATTGAATTTGGCGACTTCACTCACAAATCATCTGCGAAAAAAAAACTATCATACAATTTTTGGTAAAAAAAATAAATTCTAAGGAAACGAAAAAAAAATCGAAAAGACTGAAAACGTTGCTTTATTATTTTAATTTTCGGTCTAATCATGAAATTTTCGCATATGTCGCAACAGATTCGAACGTCCCGAAAACACAGCCGAACAAACTTGACAATTCCACTTTGTTCCGCAGTCCCATTTCTGGTGATACCTAAGATTGTATTCTTTGTAATAGGATTTTCCACAAAAACATTGAAACGGTCGCTGAACATCTGCCAGCCTATTATTCGAATCATTTAATGGTATATTATTGCTATGTGGCTGAACATTTGGTTTACTGTTTTCAAATATTATCGTTGATGTAGACACAAACGGTTTTATGTTATCTGAAAGTATATAAGAAAAATGTTGTCAATTTCATTTTTTTGCAGTGGTTTAACAATAAGTCTCATTTTTGAGAAAATCGCCTACTCAGGAATAAAGAATTATAACAAAAAATTGCTTGTATTGCTTGAGCGAATTGTAAGCAAAAATGGTATTTGTTATTTATTATCGTTTTTTTTTTATTTCTTTACGGAAATTATTAAAAAGATAAAAATTAAACATAAATGACAAAAATCAGAGAATCCACTTGCCAAACTGAAATTTTTAATGTCTTGTGATGCTCAAGCGAATCGTAAGCAAAAATGGTAATGGTTACTAATTATCGTTTTTTTATGTAATTTATTTACAAAAATTATAAAGAAGATACAAATTAAACGTCTGTGACCAAAATGAGATAACTTACATAACAAAATTGTCAATTAAAAATTGCATTACTTTGTGTTGCTTCAGCAAATCATAAGCAAAAATGGTAATTATTAATTATTATCGTTTTAGTTTAATTTCTTTGTAGAAATTATAAATAGAAACAAATTAAACAGCTATGGCAAAAATCAGAGAATCCACTTGACCAAACTGATTTGTAATGTCTTGTGTTGCTTAAGCGAATCGTAAGAAAAAATGGTAATTGTTACTAATTATAGGTTTTTCATGTAATTTCTGTACGGAAATTGTAAAAAAAGATAAAAATCAAACATCTGTGACCAAAATAACATAACTTACATGACCAAATGGTCATTTCAAAATTTCATTTCTTTGTGTTGCTCCAGCGAATTATAAGCAAAAATAGCAATTATTAATAATTATCGTTTTTGGTTCATTTCTTTGTGGAAATTATAAAAAAATAAAAATTAAACAGCTGCGACAAAAATAAGATAATCCACTTGACCAAACTGCCATTTACATTGCATGTTTTGCTTGAGCGAATTATAAGCAAAAATGAAAATTATTATTTATTGTCGTTGTCAATTGAATTAAATCCATTTAAAATGTAAACTTAATTTTTTATTAATAAATAATTTTTGATTTAATAATGTTTATTAGTCAAATTTTAGTAATTGTTAGCCGACCTATATATAATTTAAAAAATTTAAACATTTTTCATATAAGTACATAACCTCAAAAACAACATTCTTATCACCGGAATTTTGATTTTAATTATTAAAAAAATATAAATTTCATTATTTTAACATTTTCTTTACTAAAAATTAGCTTTTTATCCATCTCGTATATTCTTTACTTTCGTTCGAATGCCATGCTTTAGCTTGGTGTGATTCCGCAGACTGCTGATTATGCTAAACTCTTTTTTGCAAATGTCACACTCAAATCGCTGGCCACATTCATGGTTCTGATGAAATCGCAACATTGGCTCACAAATGAAACTTCGTTTGCAGGCACAAAAATACCGAATAAGGTGATACTGAGTCGAAATGCCGTCTTGTTCTTTTTTCCATTTTAAAATTTTCGACGGTCGCAGCGTTTCGTCCGTTTTATGATTGAGTACAATCGTATCGGCATCGGATGCTATATATGGGTGAAACCAAAAAGATGAGTCGAAATTAGTTAGTTGGTTAGAATAATGTGCGGTGGTATGGCTTTTAGTTGTTAAAAAATTATAAACGAGTTTAAATGTCTACGAACTAACTACAAAAAAAACTTGTACTTACGGACATTTATTGGACTTAGTCTACAGCTTTTTTAGCTGTGTATGTTAGGATGGTTCGAAAATTATTTTTTTTAAACGCCTGGAAGGGGAAAAGATGTGGAATAAAAATGTTTTTTTTATTTGATTGACTTTTCCATCTTCACAGGTTTTTTTTTTAATTTCGAAAAATATTAATTTTCGCTCCATTCTATTATAGTAAAGACATTTTTTGCATGCTAAAAGGTAAAATAAGATGTAGAAATTCGTTGTTTTAAGAAAAAACAACCTGAGGATGCTAGAATAGTAATAAGGCATCCTCAGGTTGAGACAGAGGCGGAGATTGAGAATGCGATTTGGGTTTGGAAGTCTTGGGACACTTCTTTCGTAGTCTTTTAGAAGTCTGGGAAATCTTTTGGACAACTTAAAAGTTTTTTGAAAATCTTAGAAGTCTTTTGGAAGCTTTTGAAGTCAATGGAAGTGTTGGAAGTCTTTTGAAAATCTTGGAAATAGTTTGGAAGTCTTTTAGGAAGCCTTCGACATCCTTTGCGGTCTTTGCTTGTACCTTTTTAGTCTGAATCTAAGACTGATACTAATATTAAGACTGAGATTGAGACCGAGACTGAGATTTAGACTAAGGCAAAGGCTGAGACAGAGACCGATACTTAAACTGAGATTGAGACTTGTATTGAAACCTGCGCTGCGGTAAACACCAGTCTTAGGACACTACTTTTGGAAGTCGTTTGGAAGTCTTAGAAATCTTTTGCAAGCCTTGAAAGTCTTTGGAAGTCTTTAGGAAAGTCTTGACAGTCTCTTGGAAATCATTTGGAAGCCTTTTGGAAGTCTTCGACGCTAAGGACGGTCTAGCATGAACTTTTTTAGTCTGAATCTTAGATTGAGACAGATTGAGACTGAGACTGAGATTAAGACTTAAACTGAAGCTAAAGCTAATACTGAGACTCAAGATTGAGGTTGAGATTAATATTGGTATTAAAATTGCGACGGGGAAAACACATTTGGAAGTCTTAGGAATCTTTTTTGGAAATCTTTGGAAGAATTGGAAATCCTGGAAGTTTTTGGATGTCTTGGAAGAGATTTGGAAGTCTTTTGGAAGCATTACAACAGGTTTTGGGATGACTTGAGTCTTTTGGGTGCTCTGGAACTCCTTTGGAAGTTTTTTGACAGTCGTGAAAGACTTGGTAATTTTTTTCATGTGGTTAACGCTGACTGAGACAGAGAATGAGTCTGAGACTTGAGACTGGAGATCTGAGATCTAAGACTTGATACATGAAACCTGCGATCTGAGACTTGTGGCCTGAGATCTGAGAACGGAAACCTGAGATCTGAGTTATGAAACCTGAAAACTGAGACTTGAGACCTGAAACTGAGTCTGAGACTGAGTTTGAGATCTGAGACCTGAGATCTGACACATAAAATCTGAGATCTGAGACCTGAGACTCTGAGACCTGAGACTTGAGACCTGAGTCTGAGACTCAAACTGAGACTGAGTCCGAGACTAAGACTGATTTTGAGACCTGAGACTTGAGTCTGATACTTGATTCTAAGACTGAGACGGAGAACGAGTTTGAGACCTGAGATCTGAGACCTAAGATCTGAGATCTGAACCTGAGACTTGACCTGAGTCTGAGACTGATTTTAAGACCTGATACCTGATACTTGAGACTTGAGACTGAAAATGAGACTGAGCCTGAGACTGAGACTGAGTTTGAGACAGAGACTGATTTTGAGACCTGCGACCTTAAACTGAAACCTGAAATTTGAAACCTGAAAACTGAGACTTGAGACCTAAGATCTGAGCTCTGAGACTTGAGACCTGAGTCTAAGACTGATTTTGAGACCTGAGACCTGGAACCTGAGAACTGAAACCTCAGATCTGAAACCTAAAAACTGAGATTTGAGACCTGAGTCTGAGATCTGAGATCTGAGACCTGAGACTTCAGACCTGAGTCTGAGACTGAGTTTGAGACCTGAGAGCTGAGACTTTCTATCCCTAACGAGAAAAAAAAAGTTAAAACTACCAGAATTAATGGGTTGGTTAATTGAAAATAATTAATAAATTAAAAAAAACTCACACAAAAAGCATTCACAAATTACGTTCAATTATTTTTTTTTAATTATTTTCTTTATTTTAAAAAACAATTTACAAAAATTATAAATGTTATTAAAAATAAAATGTATAATTTATTTACTCTACTTATATTGATTCATCATTAAACATCACATAAAATTTAAGATTTTATTTTTAGAAAGAAAAAAATGTTTTATTTATTAACCCATTAAGGCCCAGCTGCGTTGCCAATATATGGGCTTTTAAAATTATGTGTTTTATTTGATTTAATTGAAACACAAAGGCAAAAAAAATCATTGAAATTAAATAAAAAATAGAATACAAAAATTAAAAATATATACCACGGGACTCAATGGGTTAAGTACTTGGCGATTTCAATTTTTATTTTTATTTACAAAATAAAATTTTACAAAAACTAAAATAATTATAAGATCTGAGGGTTAATACTTTTTTATATTCATAAATTATTAAGAATTTGTTCGATTTTAGTTGGAGCAAGAAAAAAAACAGATTAGAGTTGATTGAAAATAAATTCGACGTCGAATTTTGAAAATTTTCGAAAATCCAAAAAATAAATGTTAATTAAATTTTAAAGATAATAGTTTGCAATCAATTTCAATTAACTCGCTCCAGGTTAAATTGCGTCAATTTATAGGAATGATGAGTTTCTGCAGATTTGTAAGTGAGGATTTCAAAAAAAATTAATTAAAAAATCTAATACAATTTTAACTTAATTTTAAATTAATCAAAGATCTATAATTTCAAAATTGACTTATCACTTAATGTTTTAGGAGCACATTACTCTTAAGTATCTTTAATAATGGAAAATTGTTCGTACATTGAAGGATCTATATGAAAATTATCCTAAAGAAATAGAAACACTATAAAATTCTGTAAAAAAAAAATTAAAAATGTATCTTAAATTTTATTACAAATTATTAATACAATGTTTATATGGGTGGAATCAAAAAAGGTGATAAGTTTTTGGTTAACAAAAATACAAAAAAAATTGCATTTTTTAACTGGAATCAATTTATCACATCGATTTCAACCTAATTCCTAAAAATCGCTTCTTTAGTTGTAAAAATTGAGTTAACAAAATTTTCTAACCTCACTTCAGGAGCATCTTTCTTTTTTCTATTTGAAAGCATAAAATGGGTTTAATTCAAAGCAAAATTATTATCACTTAAAAACGGGCCAATAAAACAATTTATATATGACAAATTCGAGCCAGTTTTGAGTTTTTTGGGGTGAGAATAACTTTGCTTTGAATTAGACGGATTGTCTGCTTTAAAATATTTAAATATTTTAAATCAACGGTTGAAAAAACGACAAAATAAAGAATGTTTATATTTTTGGTTTGACCGATGAGATTGTTAAAAAAATAAGATAAACTTTCCAGGTCACAATTTTACATTTGACATTTATAAAGTACCACATTTTCTGATTCCACCCATATAGAAAATTTCAAAAGATTTAACTAATTAAAAACAACGAACAAAAAAATCCAAAAACACTTTTACGACCAAAACGTTTTTCGGCGCTTTGGTTTTTTACGTTTCTTTACACCATACTTAGAGTTATTGTGCGTTGCAATGTGAGCCGGCAAATTACGACGTTGCGTACAAATGAATCCACATATCGGACACTGAGCACCGCGACCACACTCTCGCGCATGCGCCCTTAATGCACTGGCCACTTTGTACTTGACACCACATTGACCGCACTGAAATCGGGGATGTCCATCGTTGCCGAATACCACTTCCGGTTCATATGACGGTTCCAACAAACTCCAAATGTCTAAATAAGTGCGCGAGCAATAAATAAAAAAATTGAAAATAAAAAAATTTTATATAAAAACAGAGCGAAGTATTCAGGCTTTTTTCTTATACAAATTTAAAGTTAGTTGGTTTTTTAACTCTAAAAACTGGCAAATAACCACGCGGCGTACGAAATGACCATCACCATAAAGTTAGTTTTTGTTTTTCTTTGTACAAGAAGAGAATAGAATAGGAAAAAAGATTTTAGAAATGAACCTAAAAATATAAAGAATTTTTTACAAATGAACTTAAAATAAAACCCAGTCAGTCAGTCCCACGGTCAGTCAGCCCCACAATTAATTTGTTCCAAAGTCAATCAGTTCCACAGCGAGTAAGTCGCATATTTAGTTCCAGTCGGTCCCACAGTGAGTCGGCCCCACAGACATTCAGTTCTTGATCACCAATAGGATTATAAATTAGAAAAATTATGCTCTCAAATCAACTTCTTTCGTAAGATTACGATCAGGATCACGATATGGATTAGGACTCGGATTAGATTACAAATTAGAAAATTTACGCTCTTAAATCAACTTCATCAACGATCAGGATCATGATTACTACATCCATTAGTATCAAGATTAGGATTAAAAATCGGAAAACTTGTGCTTTTAAATCAACGTCTTTTGAAAGATCACGATCATGATCACGATATGGATTAGGATCTCGATAACGATCAAGAGCACGGTCAGGATTACAAATGGAAAAAAATTACGCACCAAAATCAGCCTGCTTTTTAAGATCATGATAAAAATTGAGAGCACGATCAGGATAACAAATTGAAAAATCAACTTCTCTCGTAAGATCAAGATCGTGATCACGTTAATGATCAGGAGCACAATTATGATTACAAATTGGAAAACTACGCTCTCAAATCAACGTACTTCGTAAGATCACGGTCATGATCCCGATATGAATTAGGATCTCGATAAAGATCAAGAGCACGATCTCAATTAAATTTTTTTTAAACTTACGCTCTTAAATCAGTTTGTTTTTTTAAGATCAAAATAAAAATTAAGAGCATTGATCAGGATCACGATCAGGATTACAAATTGACCAATCAACTTCTTTCGTAAGATCAAGATCATGATCACGTTAATGATCAGGATCACGATTATGATTACAAATTGGAAAAATACGCTCTCAAATCAACGTATTTCGTAAGATCACGAACTCTTTTCTTAAGATCACGATAAGGATCACGATCACGATTATGATTAGAGATTGCATAACAACGCTCTCAGATCAATGTATTTCGTAAGATCACGATCATAATCACTTTTGGAAGTCTTGAGACACCCCAAAGCCTTTTATGGGGTCTTGGGAGACTTTTCGAACTATTTTATAATTTATACAGGGTGTGTTCAATCAACGAGGAGTTTCTTTAAGGGTTGTATATATAACTCATTTTGAGTAAAAAATTTAAGTATTTTCTAGGAATTTATAAAACTTTTGTTGAGTGAACTTTTAGTCTGATTAATTACCTGTTTTATCCTTTTTATTTAAATAAAATAATTAAATCCTAAAATCGTGCAAAACAATTAAAACCCTGTAACTCAGTAAATATACAAAATATTGACCCCTCCTTATGATATGATTTTTTTACTCAAAATGAGTCCAATAATCAACTCATTACGGAAAGACTTCGGTAATTGAAGCACCCTGTCCAATATTTTCACTAAATATTGGAAAAAAATCCATGTTTTTGCTCAATCATTTTGAGTACTTTTCGCTAATTAAGTGGATTATTTTCCATATTATATTTTCAATTTTTTTCGCTCAATATATTTGAGTGTTTTTTGCAATGTATGATTTTGTAATCCTCTTGCCTAAATTTTTCACTGAATAATTGGATTATTTTTGCATTTTTTGTAGTGTTTTTTGCTCAATAATTTTTAAAATTTATTACTCAATCATATATTTTGAGTGCTTATTCTGAGTACTTTATGCTAAAAATTGTACATTTCATATATTTTTCGTTATTTTTGTTTTATAATTTTGAGTAATATTAATAATTATTTCTAGTATATTTCGAGTGTTTTTCGCCTAATAATTACGTTGAGTGTTTTTCACTCAGTAATTTGATTAGTTTGCATATTTTTAATGTTCAATAATTGAGATTGTTTTTTGTACTTTTTAGAATTTTTAATTTAATTAATCATAAATTTTGAGTACTTTATGGCTTTATGCTATTAACTTTGTGTGCTTTTCGCCTAATAATTATGTTGAGTGTTTTGACTCAGTAATTGGATTAGTTTGCATATTTTTAATGTTCAATAATTGAGATGTTTTTTCTACTTTTTAGAGTTTTTCGCTCAATAGTTTTTAAAAAACAAACATATATTTTGAGTACTTTATGCTACTAATTTTGAGTGATTTTCGCCTAATAATTATTTTTTGTGTTTTTCACTCAGTAATTGCAATATTTTTTTCAGATGATTTAAATTAAATTATATCAAAATAGAAATATATGAATTTATTGAACATTTTGCCGACGCCAAAATTGAATAAAATCAGTGTACGATTAATACGCAACAACGCGCATACTTAAAATTGTACCAAATATTCCCAATTTATTATCGAAATTATATTAATGTAAATAATAATTCAACAATTTATTTCAATATGATTTAATATTATTCAAAATAAATTTATAATAATTTCTAATTGCGGCTGAAATAAATATAAAAATTAATCTTATAAATTTAATAAATGGGTGTTTATCAATTTACCTACAACAACAAAACTTTGCTGTTGAGATAATTTAAAATTTAACTGAAAAAAAAATACTAAAAAAATTTGATTGTTGAAAAATTTCAAAAATATTTATAAAATTAAATAAAATTATTACCTTCTTTCGTATAATAATATTATCTTTATCTTTTTGATATCTATACGATGACTTTATATATATAATTTATATTCTCGTTCATTTATACCTTCGATTTTAAATAAAAATATTTCTTGTTGTTTGAATTTCCAATTATAGTACTTTCTCTCTTCAATTCAAAGGCATAAATTTCTGATTTTCTTCTATATATCTTCGTATTTCTCTAAATTCCATTCCAGTTCACTTTACACTTAACAAAAAAAACTTCGTAAGTACAACAAAAAATCAACAACAACAAAAACGTTGTAACGAAAAAAATTATTAGAATCAAATTACAAAAATTTTATAAATAAAATCGAATTATCATGAGGCGGTTGCATGCGATTTGCGCGACAATATACTCGATTCGTATATAGAAACGCTATATAGCAGCGAACTATACGTTATAGTAAAGAAAAATTTAATAAATTAAAACGAATTGTAAATTTTTTTTAATAATAAAATGTAATAAATTGGTTAATTAAATATTTTTTTTTTAAATAAATAATGAATAGTTTTTATTAAATGTTTAATTTTCAAATGAAATAAAAAATATGCACAGGCAGAAAACGAATCAATGATTTTTACGAAGGGGAAAATTCTCGGGGAAATTAGTAGCGAAAATCACGGAAATCATTTTTAAAATCAGAAAAAAATTAAGAAGTTGCAAAAATCATTTCATAAAATAAGAAATAATTTCAAATTACGAAAAATCATTTCAGAAATCAGAAATAACGAAAATTATTTCAGAAATCAGAAATAATTTCAGAAATTACGAAAATAATTTCAGAAATCAGAAATTACGAAAATATTTTCAGAAATCAGAAATAATTTTAGAAATTACGAAAATCATTTCAGAAATCAGAAAAAAATTCAGAAATTGCAAAAATAATTTCATAAAATATGAAATAATTGCAAAAATAATTTCATAAAATCAGAAATAATTGCAAAAATAATTTCATAAAATCAGAAATAATTTCAGAAATTGCAAAAATAATTTCAGAAATTACGGAAATCATTTAAAAAATCCGAAATAATTTCAGAATTTACGAAAATAATTTCAGAAAACAGAAAAAATGACAGAAATAATTTCAGAAATTACGGAAATCTTTACAGAAATCGAAAATAATTTCAGAAATTACGAAAATTATTTCAGAAATCAGAAATTACGAAAATAATTTCAGAAATCAAAAATTACAAAATTCATTTTCAGAAATCAGAAATAATTTCAGATATTACGAAAATAATTTCAGAAATCAGAAATTACGGAAATAATTTCAAAAATCAGAAATTACAAAATTCATTTTCAGAAATCAGAATTAATTTCAGAAACTGTAAAAATAATTTCAGAAATCAGAAATAATTTTAAAAATTACGAAAATATTTTCAGAAATCAGAAATAATTTCAAAAATACCGAAAATAATTTCAGATATTAAAAAATTTTTAGAAATTACGGAAATCATTTCAGAAATCAGAAATAATTTCAGTAATTACGATAATCATTTAAAAAATCTGAAATAATTTCAGGAATTACGGAAATCATTTCAGAAATTACGATAGGTACTTAATCATTTCAAAAATCAGAAATAATTTCAAAAATTACGAAAATAACTTCAGAAATCAGAAATAATTTTAGAAATTACGAAAATAATTTCAGAAATCAGATATTATGAAAATAATTTCAGAAATTACGAAAATAATTTCAGAAATCAGAAATAATTTCAGAAATTACGAAAATAATTTCAGAAATCAGAAATAATTCCAGAAATTTCATAAATATTTTCATAAAAAAATAAACAATATCAGAAAATAATAAAATATTTTTAGATTACAAAAATTATAATCCTAATTGAAATTATACAACCGCATTTCTGCCTGTGCAAGCATATGTATATTTGTATATAGAGATTTCTACAATTTATATTGTGTGTGGTTTGTAAGTTTGTTGTTCAAAAAAATTTTATCGAGAATTTAATTTATTTAAAAAAAAAACACAATATCTACGATAGATAAGAATATAATATTGAATAATGAATTGTATAAATATTTATTGAATAAAAAACGTAAAACCTATAATCAAAAATTGTAATTAAAAATTTGATAAAAACAATTTGGTGTATAAAATTATTTCGATAGGTTTTAGTTTTAGATAATTATTGACAAATTATGGATTTTCATTCAACAAAAATTTTAAGAGTTTTTATGGAATTTTGAAAAGATTTTGATGATTTTATTTGAAATTTCTTGAGCTTTTATTAAAAAAATTTAATGAAATTATTTAAATAATTTCTTTTGTTTTCTGAAACAAACCGAAATCATTTCAAAACATTGAATTATTTTTTAAAGCATTTCATAAAGATGGAACCAGTTTAAAATAGTTTAAACAAATGAAAAAACGGAAATAATTTTTGAAAAAATTGAATTCGATTCAAAAAGATGGAAATAGTTTTAAAGAGGTGAAAATAATTTAAAAAAAAATTGAATTAATTTTGAAATCGTTTCAAAAATATGGAAATCATTTCAAAGAGATGTAACTCATTTCTAAAAAATTGAATTAATTTTAAAATCGTTTCAAAAAGACGGAAATCGTTTCAAAGAGATGAAAATCATTTGAAAAAAGATAAAAATCATTTTAAAAAGATGGAAATTATTTCAAAAAGTCATTTCAAATAGATGAAATCATTTCAGATAGAAATTATTTTAAAAAAATTGAACTGATTTTGAAATTGTTTAAAAAATATGGAAATCATTTCAAAGAGATGAAAATCATTAAAAAAAATGAATTAATTTTGAAATCGTTTCAAAAAGATGGAAATCATTTCAAAGAGATGAAAATCATTTAAAAAAATGAATTAATTTTGAAATCGTTTCAAAAAGATGGAAATCATTTTAAAGAGATGAAATCATTTTAAAAAAATTGAATTAATTTTGAAATCGTTTCAAAAAGATGGAAATCATTTCAAAGAGATGAAAATCATTTAAAAAAAATGAATACATTTTGAAATCGTTTCAAAAAGATGGAAATCATTTCAAAAAGATCGAAAAGATTTCGAAAAATTGAATTTACTTTTAAATCGTTTCAAAACAATAGAAATCGTTTCAAAAAGATGGAAATAATTTCAAAAAAAAAGTAATTAATTTTGAAATTGTTTCAAAAAGATGGAAATCATTTCAAAGAGATATAAATCATTTCAAAGATATGAAAATCATTTAAAAAAAATTAAAATAATTTTGAAATCGATTCAAAAAGATGAAAATAGTTTAAAGAGATGAAAATTATAAAAAAAAAATTGAATTAATTTTGAAATCGTTTCAAAAATATGGAAATCATTTCAAAGAGATGTAACTCATTTCTAAA